>JAREIK010007299.1:0-43843 GCA_029783825.1 Sapria himalayana | reverse complement strand
AGAAATAAGATAAATAACAAGTATAATAAGAATAAGAAGTAAAAAATAATAAGAAGAATAAGAAGAATAAGAAGAATAAGAAGAATAAGAAGAATAAGAAGAATAAGAATAATAAGAATAATAAGAAGAATAAGAAGAATAAGAAGAATAATAAGAACAAGAAGAATATGAAGAATAATAAGAATAAAAAGAATAAGTAGAAATAAAGAATTAGAAGAAAAAGAAGAATACGAAGAATAAGAATAAGAAGAATAAGTAGAATAAGAAAAATAAATAGAATAAGAAGAAAAATAATAATAGGAAGAAAAAATAATAAGAATAATAAAGATAAGAAGATTAGAAGAAATAGTAGAATAATAAGTATAAGAAGAATAATAAACATAAAAGAATAATATGAATAAGAAGATTAAGAGGAATATAAAAAATAATTAGAAAAGAAGAATAGGAAGAATAGAAGAATAGGAAGAATTAGAAAAATTAGAAGAATAGAAGAATTAGAAGAATTAGAAGAATAAACTATTAATAGAAGTATATTAAGAATAAGGAGAATTAAATAAGAAGTAGAAAAACAAGAATAACAATAATAAGATTAATTTGAATAAAAAGAAAAATATGAAGAATAAGATAATAAGAAGAATAAGAATAAAAAGAATAATAAAAAATAATAATATTAATAAGAAGAAAAAGAAAAGAAGAAAAAAGAAGAAAAATTAATAATAAGAATAAGAAGAATAAAAGAATAAAAAGAAGAAAAGATAAGAATAATAAAAAAAAGAATAATAAGAACAAAAATAATAATAATAATAATAAAAGGATTAATAAGAAAAATATGAAGAATAAGAAAAAATAAGAAGAATAAAAAGAATAAGATGACTAAGAAGAATAAGAAGAATAAAAAGGATAAGAAGAATAAGAAAAATGTAATGAATAAAAAGAATAATAAGAATAATAATAATATAGACTTGAACTAGTCTGGTTTTTTATTTTAAGAACTAGGTGTAAAAGGGGAAAGGGGAGTCTTTAGTTTGTAAAAATGGTATCCCTCCGCCAAAAGAAAGGGCTATAATATAAAACAAAAATTATAAAAAAAAACAATAATAAGAATAATAAGAATAAAAAGAATAAGACAACTAAGAAGATTAAGAAGAATAAAAAGAATAAGAAGAAATATGTTGAATAACAAAATAATAAGAATAACAAAAATAACAAGAATAACAAGAAAAAAAAGAATTAGAATAATTAGAATAATAAGAAGAATAAAAAGAAATAGAAGAATACGAAGAATAAGATGAATAAGATGAATAAGAAGAATAAAAATAATAAGTATAATAAGTATAATAAGAAGAATAAGAAGAATAAAAAGAATAAGAAGAATTAAAATTATAAATAGATAAAGAAGAATAATAAGAATAATAAAAATAAACGCAAAAAAAGAATAAATATGAAAAAAAGAATAATAAAAATAAGAAGAATTAAAGTATAAAAAAAATAAGAAGAAAAAGAAAATTAAGAAAAATAAGAAGAAATAAGAAGAATAACAAAAATAAGAAGAATAAGAAGAATAAGATGTATAAGAAAATAAGAAAAATAAGAAGGATAATAAGAATTAGAATATTAAGAAGAATAAGAAGAATAAGTAGAATTAATATATTTAAATAAATAAGAATAATAAGAAGAGTAAGAAGAATAATAATATAAAGATAAAAAAAAGAATATGAAAAAGAAGAAAAATAAGATGAGTAAGAAGAATAATAAGAATATTAAGAATAAGACAAATAAGAAGAATAAGATTAATAAAATGAATAAGAAAAATAATTAGAATAAGAAGAAGTAGAAAATTAAAAAATTAGAAGAATAAGATGAAAAGAAGAAGTAGAAGAAAAAAAGAATAAATGAATTAGAAGAATAAATAGAATAATAATAATAAGAATAAAAATAAAAATAAAAGAATAAGAAGAATAGAAACAATATAAAGAATAAAAAGAATAAGAAAAAAAATTACTATACAATAATTACAAGAATTAGTAGAATGAGAATAATAAAAAAAATAAGAAGAATAAAAAAAAGGAGAATAATAAAAATAATTAGAATAAGAATAAAATGAAAAAAGACAAGAATAATAAGAAAAAAACAAAAATATAAAAAATAATAATAATAATAATAATAATAAGAAGAATAAAAAGTTTAATAAGAATAAGAAGAATAAGAAGAATAATATTACTAAGAAAAATAAGAAGATTTAGAATATTTATAAATTTAAGAAGAAAAAAAAGAATAAGAAGAATAATAAAAAGAAGAAGGATATGAAGAATAAGAATAATAATAAAAATAAGAATAAGAAAAATAAGTAGAATAATTAAAAAATAGAATAAAAAGAATAATAAAATAAGAAGAATAAAAGAAAAATAAGAATAAGAAGAATAAGAAGTATAATAAGAATAAGAAGAATAAGAAGAATAAAAATAATAAGAAGTATATAATAATAATATAATAATAATAATAATAATAATAAAGAATTAGAAGAATAATAAAAATACGAAGAATAAGAAGAATTAGAAGAATAAATAGAATAATAAGAAAAATAATAAAAATAAATAGAAGAAAAAGAAAACTAAGAATAATAATAATAATAATAATAAGAAAATATATAAGAACATAATGAGCAAGAAGAAAAATTAAAATTAGAAGATTTAGAAGAATAGTAGAATAATAAGTATAAGAAAAAAAAGAAGACATAAAAGAATAATATGAATAAGAAGATTAAGAAGAATATAAAAAATAAGTAGAAAATTAGAATAACAAATTAAGAATAATAACAACAATAACAAAAATAAGTAGGTTTAGAAGAATAGAAAAATAAGAAAAATAAAAAGAATAAGAAAAATTAGAAGAATAACTAGAAAAAGAAGAATATTAAGAATAATGAGAATTAATATAATAAGTAGAAAAACAAGAATAACAAGAATAAGATTAATTTGAATAAAAAGAAAAATAAGAAGAATAAGAATAATAAGAAGAATAAGAATAAAAATAATAATAAAAATAATAATATGAATAAGAAGAAAAAGAAAAGAAAGAAAAAAAAGAATAAATAATAATAATAATAATAAGAAAAGATAAGAATAATAAGAAAAAAAATGATAATAACAATAAGAAGAATTATAAGAAAAATAAAAAGAATAAGATGACTAAGAAGAATAAGAAGAATAAGAAGGATAAGAAGGATAAGAAGAATAAGAAGAATATGATGAATAAGAAGAATAAGAATATGAATGAGAAGAATAAAAAGAATAAGACGACTAAGAAGATTAAGAAGAATAAAAAGAATAAGAAGAATATGATCAATAAGAAGAATAATAAGAATAACAAGAATAAAAGAATTAGAATAATTAGAATAATAAGAAGAATAAAAAGATATAAGGCAGCTGGAATAAGAAAAATAAGAATAAGAATGAATTCAAATGAAATTATAAAAGATATAATTAAAGAAATCAGAAATATACCTAGTATAAACCCTATAAAAGTTGATGGTTTATGATTAAATAAGGCAGCTGGAATGATCTGGGGCCTCACTATTACAAATACTAAACAGGGATGGGTAAAGAGTATAAGTTGGAATAGGCCCCGGAAGGTAAATATCACTAAACACGGATGGTAGCTTCAATAGGGACACTGGTATAGCAGGTGGAGGGGGGGGGGGGTATAAGGGACTCAAACGGGATTGTTATAAAAGCATTTACATCGGCTACTGAAGCATCCTCATCTCTCCACTTGGAGATCAAAGCTTTGAATATAGGATTAAATGTCTGTAAAAAGTTAGATTTAGAAAATATACAAATTCAAGTAGATTCTATACTATTGGTAGATTTAGTAAGTGGAAAAATAACTCTCTGGAGGTATGAAGATGAAATGGAAATAATTTTGAACCTCATTAAAGTGCTTAATGCATCAATCTTACATATATAGAGAAGCCAATACTTTGGCGGATAGCCTTGCAAGATTAGGTTCGATAAGAGGAGAACATGAATTTGATGAGGTTTCGATACAAGAAAAACTAAAAGGAATAGCGAGATTAGATAGGAAGGCCTTTCCTTATTTAAGATTTAGGAAGGGTACTATTAACAAAAAGAATAAAATATGAGAATTATAAGAATATAAGCTGTTAATTGTTATGGTACTGTGGTAGCCTCTGTGCAGGGGAATTTCTGTCTCTGCAGGTAAACAGGTATGAACATTATGGAGGCGAAGGTAATTGGGTAAGGTAAGATATTGGTTGTTAGCATTTTTACTGTTATTTCTCTTTTCATAGCAGCGAAGTACCTTGTAAAAATAACCAGAAAATCCAGCAGCTGCTGGAATTTTGGAATCTTAGAGCATGTGCTATTTTGTTATTGATGGTTTACAGTCCGTTTTAATGTTTAAGTTAAGTGGCTATGTGTGAATGTTGTGAAAAGTCATGTGTTAATTTACGGTAGTTTATAGTTATTTGGACTTGTAAGTGTCTAGAATAGGAGACTAGTCTGGCATCTGTCTAAAGCTGGAAGAATCAGCTTATGAGTGTTTAAAGGGGCACCGATGTAAGCAGAAATGGAGACAAGATAAAGTGTAGAAGTAATCAATTGGAGTAATTTGATAGCTTTATTAAGCATGATCAAAAGAGGTTAAAGAGCAAAGGATAACATCAAAAGAAATCAGTAAGTCAATATAAAAAAGCATAAACCGGGAGTCTAAGAGGGCAGAAACTTATGGAAACCCCACGAAGAAGTAGGAGCTCAATCGGATGCCAAAGATTATATCAAGGAATGTTAAAGCTATACGCAAGAAATTTAAAGCTAACCTCAAATATGTGCATTCATTGCAAATTATTCTCTAAGATAGATGACTAGCAATTTTAATTTAATTTTAATTTTAAGTTTGATGTTAAAGGTTAAAGTTGTAAGTGGGGAATGAGTAGATTTTAGTTTGTAAAAATGGTATTCCTCCGCCAAAAGAGAGGGTTAATATTAATAAACTCCTTTAAAAAAAGAAGAATAAAATGAATTAGAAGAATAAGAAGAATGAGAAGAATAAGAAGAATAAGATGAATAAGAAGAATAAGAAGAATAAGAATAATAAGTAGAATAAGATGAATAAGAAGAATAAAAAGAATAAGAAGAAAAATAAGAATAAAAAGAATAAGACTGATAAGAATAATATGAAAAATAAGAAGAATAAAAAGAATAAGAAGAATTAAAATAATAAAAAGATAAAGGAGAATAATAAAAATAATAAAAATAAGTGGAAAAAGAGAATAAATATAAAAAAAGAATAAGAACAATAAGAAGAATAAAAAGAATAACAAGAATAAGAAGAATAAGATGTACGAGAAAAATAAAAAGATTATGAAGAATAAGAAGAATTAAAATATTAACTAGAATAAAAATAATTAGAATATTAAAATGAATAAGAATAATAAGAAGAATAAGAAAAATAATAAGATAAAGACTAAAAAGAAGAATATGAAAAAGAAGAAAAATAAGATGACTAAGAAGAACAAGAAAAATAAGAAAAATAAGAAAAATAACAAGAATAAGATGAATTAGAAGAATAAATAGAATAAAAATAATAAGAAGAATAATAAAAATAAGAAGAATAAGAAGAATAAGAATAATATAAAGAATAAGAAGAAAAATTACTATATGAATAATTACAAGAATTAGTAGAATGATAATATAAAAAGAATAAAAATAATAAGAAAAATAACAAGTATAAGAAGAATAAAAAAATAAGAAGAATAAGTTCTATAAGATGAATAAGAAGAATAAGAAAAAAAATATGATTAATAAAAAGTATAAGAAGAACAGTAAAATAATAAAATAAGAAGAACAGAATATTATAAAGAATAAGAAGTATAAGAAGAATAAAAAAAACAATAATAGGTAGAATAAAAGAATTAGAAGAATAAAAAGAATATAAATGATAAAAAGAATAAGAAGAATATACAAATATTAAGAATAACAAGAATAAAAAGAATAAGAAGAAAAAGATGAAAAAAAAATAAAAAGAATAAGAATAATAAGAATGATAAAAATAATAAGTAGAATTAGAATAATAAGAAGAATTAGAAGAATTAGAAGAATAAAAAGAACAAAATGAAATAGAAGAATAAAAATTATAAGAATAATATTAAAAAAAGAAGAATAAGTAGAATAAGAAGCATAAGAAGAATAATAAAAATGTTAAGAATAAGAAGAATAAAAAGAATAAAAAGAATATGAATGATTTAAATAATCAAAATAATATGAAGAATATGAAGAATAAGAATAATAAGAAGTATAAGAAGAACTAGAAGAATTAGAAAAATAAAAAAGAAAGGAATAATAGAAAGTATTGGAAGAATTAGATGAATTGAAGAATAATTAAATTTAGAATAAAAAAAAAAAAAAAACATGAAGAATAGAAGAATTAGAATAATAAGATGAATAGGAATAATAAGGAGAATATGGAGAATTAGAAGAATAAGGAGAAAAAAAAGAAAAATAAAAATAAGAAAAATAAGAAGGATAAGAATAATAAGAAGAATAGGAAAAGTATGATGAATTAGAAGAAAAAGAAGATTTACAAGAAAAAAGAGAATAAGAAAAAAATAAGAATAAAAAAAGAATAAGAAAATAAGAAAAATAAGAAGAATAATATAAACATGAAGAGTAAGAAGAATAATAAGAATTAAATGATTACTAAGAAAAATAATATAAGAATAATAATAAGAATAACTAGAATAAGATGAATAAAAAGACTAATAAGAATAATAATATTAATAATAAAAAGAAGAATATGAATAATAATTACAATATGAAGATTAAAAAGAATAAAACAAAAACAAAAATAAGTTGAATTAGATAAATAAAAGAATAAAAAAAATAATAAGAATAAGTTAAATAAGTAGAATAAGAATAAAAAAAAGAATTAGAAGAAGAATAATAATAAGAATATTAATAATAAGAAGAATAAGAATAATAAGAATAATAAAATGAATAAGAAGAATAAGCAGAATAGAAGAATAACTAATATAAGAAGAATAAGAAGAATAAGAGAAGAAATAGAATAAAAAGAACAAGAAGATAAGTAGAATAACTAGATTAACAAGAATAAAAAGAATAAATTGTATAATAAGAAAAACAAGAATAACAATAATAAGAAGAAAAGAAAAAAAAATAAAAAAAGAAGAATTAGTATAATAATAAAAATAAAAAGAAGAATAATAATAAAAATAAAAATAAGAATAATAGGAAAAAGAAGAATAAGAAAAAAAATGAAAGAGAAAAATAAGAATAAAAAGGGAATAATAAGAATAACAGGAATAAGAATAATATTAAGAAAAATAATAATAACAATAAGTAGATAATAAAATAATAAGAAGGAAAAAAAGAAAGAGAAGAATAAAAAAATAAGAAAAATAAGAAGAATAAAAACTATTAGAATAACAAAATAGAATAACAAGAATAAAAAGACTATTAACAAAAATAAGAATAAAAAGAATAAGAAACATAAGAAGAATAAGAAGAATAAAAAGAATTAGAAGAATTAGAAGAATTAGAAGAATTAGAAGAATATGAAAAATAAGAATAAGAAGAATAAGAAGAATAAGAAGAATAAGAAGAATAAGAAGAATAAGAAGAATAAGAAGAATGAAAAATTAGAAGAATAAGAAGATTAATAAGAATAAGAAGGATAAGAAGAATACGAAGAATAAGTAGAATAAGTAGAATAATAAGATATTGAAGAATAAAATAATATGAGAATGAGAAGAATAGAAGAATAACAAAAATAATAAAAATAAGAAGAATAAAAAGAATAAGAAAAATAAGAAAAATAAGAAAGATAAGAAGAATAATAAGAATAAGAATAAAAAGAAAAATAAGAAGAATAATATGAATAAAAAATAAGAAGAATAAGAAGAATAAGAATATTAAAAAGAATAAGAAGAATAATAAGAATAAAAAGAATAAAAATAATAAGAAAAATATAAAAAATAAGAACAATAAAAAAAATATGAATAATAAGAAGAAAAAGAAGAAAAAGTTTAATTAGTTGAAATAGAAGAATGGTAATAATAAATAGAATAATAAAATTACAAAATAAAAACATAATAAAAAGAATAAGATGAATATGAAAGTTAAATGAAAAATAGATTTAGAAGAATAATAAGATTAATAAGAATAATAATAAAATAATTAAAAATAAAAATAAGAATAAAAAGAAGATTAAGAAAAAAAATAAGAAGAAAAGAATAATAAAATTAAAAAAATAAAAAGATTAAGAAGAATAAGAATAAATCGACAAACTATAATAATAAGAATAATAAGAATAGTAAGAATAATAAAAATAATAAGAATAATTAGAATAATAAAAAGAATAGGAAAAATATGAACAAAAAAATGACAACTTAGAAAAATAAGAAGAAATACAAGAATGCAAAGAATAAGATGAAAAAATGAATTAGAAAAATAAGAAAAAAAATTTATGAAGAATAAGAAGATTAAGAAGAATAAGAAGAATAAGAAGAATAAGAAGAATAAGATGAATAAAATGAATAAGAAGAATAAATTGAATATCAAAAATTAGAAAAATTAGAAGAATAAGAAGAATAAGAGAAATAAGAAGAATAAGAAGAATAAGAAGAATAAAAAGAATAAGAAGAATAAAAAAATAAGAAGAATATGCAGAATAGGAAGAATTCGAAGAATAATAAAAATATGAATATTAAGAAGAAAAATAAGAATAAGAAGAATAAAAATAATAAGAAAAATAAAAATAATAAGAAGAATAACGATTAAAAATATTAAGCAGAATAAAAAGAATAAGAAGATAAAATAGAATAAGAAGAATAAGAAAAATAAGAAGAATAAAAATAATAAGAATAAGAAGAATAAGAAGAATTAGAAAATAATAAAAAAAAAAAAAATTTTAATAAGAAGAATGAGAAAAAGAAGAAATGGTATAATAAGAAAAATAAAAAGAATAAAAAATAAAAAAATGAAGAATAAAAAGAATAAGCAAGAATAAGTAAAAAAAGAATAAGAACTTGAACAATAATAAGAATGATAAGAATAAGAAGAATAAGAAGAAAATAAGAAGAATAAGAAGAATAAGAAGATAAAAATAATAAAAATAAGAAGAATAAGAAGAATAAGAAGAATAAGAAGAATAAGAAGAATAAGAAGAAGAATAATAATAAGCAGAATAATAAGAATAAGATGAATTAGAAGAATAAGAATAATAAGGATAAAAAAAGAATAAAAGTAATAAAAGAAATAAGAAGAATTAGTAAAATAATAATTATAATAATAATTAGAATAATAAAAATAATAAGATAAATAAGAAGAATAGAAATAAAAAAATTAAAAGAATAAGAAGATTAATAAAAATAAGAAGAATAAAAAGAATATAGAGAATAAGAAGAATAAGAAGAATATGGAGAATAAGAAGAATATAGAGAATAAGAAGAATAAGAAGAATTATTAGAATAAGAATAATAAGAATATAAGAAAATTAAGAAGAATAAGAAGAATAAAAACACTATTGAAACATAAAAGAACTAAGATTATAAGCTGAATGAATAAGAATCTTAATATTCTTTTTTATTTCTTCTATTCTTATAATTCTGCTTATATCTTGTTTTTCTTATTAATCATCTTATTCTTCTTATTCTTCTTATTTTGTTATTTTATTATTCTTTTTATTCTTTTTATTTTTCTTATTCTCATATTATTTTAATTATTATGATTTTTCTTATTTTTCATATTCTTCTTTTTTTTCTTATTCTTCTTTTTTTTCTTATTATTTTTATTCTTCTTATTCTTAAAATTCTTGTAATTATTCACATTTTTTATTCTATAAATTTTTATTATTCTTCTTTTTATTTTTATTCATTTATTCAACTTATTCTTCTAATTTTTATTTTTATTCTTATTCTTTTAATTTTCTTATTCTTCGTGTTCTTTTATTATAATATTTCATCTTATTCCTTTTATTCTTCTTATTCTTTATATTCTTGATATTCTTCTAATTCTTCTTATTTTTATTTTTTTTCTTATTTTTCGTATTCTTTTTATTCTTTTATTTTTAATATTTTTTTATTTATCTTAATTTTTTTTGTTATATTTCTTCTTATTCTTCTTATTCTTTTTATTATTCTTATTTTTTAATTTTTTTTATTCTTCTTATTCTTTTTATTATTATTCTTCTTTTTTATTTTTGTTTTCTTCTTGTTGTTTATATTCTTATTTTTCTTTTAATTCTTCTTATTCTTCATATTAATCTTATTCATCTTATTTTCTAATTATTCTTATTTTTCTTATTATTCTTATTATTCTTATTTTCTTATTCTTCTAATTCTTCTCATTCTTATCATCCTTCTCAATCTTCTTATTCTTCTTATTCTTATCATCCTTCTCAATCTTCTTATTCTTATCATCCTTCTCAATCTTCTTATTCTTCTTATTCTTCTTATTTTCTTATTCTTCTTATTCTACTTATTTTATTATTCTTTTTATTCTTCTTATTTTTCTTATTTTCTTATTCTTCATATTCTTCTTATTATTCTTGTTTTTTTATCAACTTATTCTTCTTATTCTTCTTATTCATATTTTTTTTCTTTATCTTATTATTCTTTTCATTCTTCTTCTTTTCTTTTCCTTATTATTCTTCATTTTCTTGTTATTCTTCATTTTCTTCTTACTTCTTATTCTTCTTATTATTGTTATTTTTCTTATTATTTTTATTATTTTTATTATTTTTATTATTTTTATTATTTTTTTTCTTATTATTTTTATTATACTTCTTATTCAAATTATTCTTATTATTCTTATTATTTTTCTTATTTTCTTATTCTTCTTATTCAAATTAATCTTCCTATTCTTATTATTCTTCTTATTTTCTTATTATTCTTATTTTTCTTTTTATTCTTATTCTTCTTATTCTTTATATTCTTTTATTCTTCTTGTTCTTCTTATTCAACTTATTATTCTTATTCTTTTTATTCATTGTATTTATCATATTTTATTATTCTTTTTTTTAATATTCTTCTTATTTAATTTATATTCATATTATTTTAATTGTTTTTATTCATATTATTTATCTTATGCTAATTATTCTTCTTATTCTTTTTATTCTTCTTATTGTTATTATTCTTCTTATTTTTCTTATTCTTCTTATTCTACTTAATCTTCTTATTTTTCTAATTCTTTATATAATCTTATTATTCTTATTATTCTTATTGTTCTTATTGTCTTATTGTTCTTATTCTTTGTATTCTTTATTCTTTTTTTCTTATTTTTCTTCTTTTTCATCTCTTTCTTATTATTCTTTTTATTCTTCTTATACTTATTATTGTTATTAATCTTCTTAATCTTCTTAATCTTCTTAATCTTTTTTTTCTTCTTATTCTCATTATTATACTTATTCATCTTATTATTTTTATTATTCTTTTTCTTCTTATTTTCTTTATTCTTCGTATTCTTATTCTTCTTCTTATTTTTTTTTATTCTTTATTATTATTATTATTCTTATTATTCTTCTTATTCTTATTATTCTTCTTATTCTTTTCATCATTCTTATTCTTCTTATACTTCTTATTTTTTATTCTTCTTATACTTCCTATTATTCTTATTCTTTTTATTCTTATTATTCTTCTTATTTTCTCTCTTTCTTTTTACTTCTTTATCTTATTATTCTTCTTATTCTTATTATTCTTATCATTTTTATTCTTCTTATTCTTCTTATTCTTCTTTATTCTTCTGATTTTTATTTTTCTTATTTCTTCTTATTTTTGTTTGTTATTCTTCTTATTTTCTTCTTTTTCTTCTTTTCTTTTTCTTTTTTCTTTTTTTGATCTTATTCTTTCATCCTTCTATTCTTAATATCTTGCTATTTTTATTAATTCATTCTTAATGTTTATTATTCATTTTTTAATTTTTTTTAATCTATTCTTTAATCTTTCTTATTTTCTTATTCTTCTTATTCTTTATAATTCTTCATTATTCTTCATACTTCTTCTAATTCTTTCTATTCTTCTTCATTTTTAATCTTCTTACTTCTTTTTAATATTTTTAATCTTTTATTCTTCTTATTCTTATTATTCTTCTTATTCTTCTTATTCTTATTATCTTATTATTATTCTTCTCTTCTACCTTATACTTCATTTTCCTTTTTAATTTCGTTGTAAAATTTTGTATCTTTATTATTTCTTACTAATTTCTTTAAATTTTCGTATTCTTCATATTATTCTTATTTATTCTTATTCTTCTATTATTCTTACTGTTCTTATTCTTCTTATTTTTTTATTCTTCTTATTTTCTTTTTCTTCTTATTTTTCTTTTTCTTTTTTAAAAATTTGTTTTATTATTAACTCTCTCTCTTTTGGCGGACAAATATCATTTAATACAAGCTAAATCTACCCTTTTCCCTTTTACACGTATCTAAAATAAAAAAATAAAAAATAAAAATAAAAAATAAAAAAAAAAATAAAAATAAAAATAAAAAATAAAAATAAAAAATAAAAAATAAAAAATAAAATAGCACATTCCATCTTCTTTAGCCTTATGATTCTGCAAGAGACTTTATCTATAGAAAACATGCAGCACAAGAATAGAACTAACATCCTAGGCTTTACCCCCCATTTACTCACCATTAATTCCTTGTACTCTCCATCATAAATTCTTACATGCTTTGAGAGAATGCCAGTGATATTCTTCAATAACATTATATAATAGAAAGACCTACATCTACCCTTATTCTACCCTTTACTTATCCCTTATCCAACTAATTCTACAAATTCTGACATAAGGACAGGCTATTTTCATCTAGCCTTGCTAACCCTCTAAATCTATCTCAGAATATTGCATCTATCAAAATCTTTTTCCTCTTTATGCATCCTTTCCTTTGCTAGCCTATCAGCTAGTGCATTGTCTCCCTATAAATATGAGTATAGTCACTTCAATTCTTTATATATTCTCTTATAAGTTCTATCTTCTCCTCATATCTCCACATCTTTAAATTTTTGGAAGCGTAGACCAACTAGTAGATTTGAATCCACTTGAATTACGATCTCTTTAGATTAAGTCCTCTGCAATTTGCAGACCTCTCCCAAGTGTCTTTATCTCTGCATGTAACAGCTGAGTTTGCCTTAACCGCCATTGTAAATTCTTTAATGATCTTTCCCTGCGAATCACTTATCACTCCCCCTCCTCCCATTGCCCTCATATCTTTAGAGAAGCTTCCATCAGTGTTGAGAGCAAGCTTTTCTATTGGTGGCTTCTCCCATATTATACTCTTTATACCTCCCTTTGTTCTATATTATATGTTAGTCCTCATGCTACCTTTGAGCTCTTCCGAAACTCTCGTAACTTGTGCTATAATAGGGTTTTTACTTGATAAAATGGAGATCTCCCTTTTATATCCGTCAGTATGTCTTGAGAGTTCATTTGGACATTCTCAAATCTACTTCTGTGTTTGGCTTTTCATATACACCAGACTACTACTAGTGGGATGTTTTCTCTGAGCAACATTTGAGCTTTATAATTAGACTTGCCTTTAATCCAATGTGACAGCTTATCCTTTAGCTTTCCACCTTGCTGCTACTACAGTTCAGTACCAAGCTGGCTCCACACCTCTCTAGCTATAGTCCCATTTGAAAATAGGTGATCTAGCTTTCCTTTCAGAAAAGCAGCATTCACACCTTGAAGCTGTTGCTATTCATTTCTTCTGAATATTAATGTCTACGGGTGTAACTTATAAGAGTGCTTTCCATAGAAAGATTTTCATCTTTGTAGAGTATCACTCTTCCATAACCATTTAAATACTGGCTGCAACTCACGTTTATTCCTTATTAATTCTTTTACAAATTTTATAGTGAACTTGCTCGGCACGTTTAGCATCCATTTCAAGCCACTATTCAATTGAGAATGTGCATCCACTAATTCTTTATGTTTTAACATTGTTTTCCTGGTTTTGGAGGCTTCTTCTCATGCCTGTAAGATCCCTTTTCCCATCCATATTTAGCTGGCATAAACATGCCCAAAGACTTTCATTCTCTTTCAACTTCCTACCAGCCTTTACAAGCCCATGCACCAACTATATCCGTGAGACTAGTAAATCCAGTCCCACCTCCTCCTTAGGATGACATAAAGTATTTCATCTTAGCCAGTGCAATTTAGGTTTGCCCTCCCTCTTACCCCATAAGAAGTTGCCCATTTCTTTCTCTAATCTCTTTAACACCTTTTTAGAGAGTGAATAACTATTAGAATGTGTGCCAGTGAACCTTGTAACACGTGCTATCAACATGGCTCTGCCTCCCAAACTTAATAATTCTTCTTTCCACCCCACTATCTTTCCTCTCATTTCTCTGTTAGGAAACCTATATATTCTTTTTTTAACCTGCCTTCAAATATGGGCATCCCAGGTACATCAAAGCACCTTTCTTTTGAGTAAAGCTTGTGATTTCTTTCACTCTTTGAGACACTTTTACCGTGGCTTTATTTGCTAACATAAACTAACATTTCTTCTTATTCAAAGTCTTCACCATCTTTTCTTTTAATGTCTTTTGGCTGCCTGGATATGTGAAACATCATCAGCATATGTAAAGATGATGACATCATCAGCATATGTGAAACATCCCACTAGGGGGATCTCTTTTGGATGCCTGGATGTTAAAATAGTATTATTTCTCATTCTCTCTTCAAATTCAAGAGAAAAAGCACCAATAAATGTTAAAGAGGTAGGGGGATAATGGATCCCTTTGCCTCAAACCTCTGACTAACTTGAATTCCTTCCCTTTTTGGCCATTTATTATAATTCTTACCCATACGCTCGAAATGTATATACACACTAAGTCTATCCAAAATTCTGAAAATCCTATTCTCTTCATGACATAACATAGAATGGCTCATTCCACCCTATCAAATGCTTTTGACAAGTCTAGCTTGAGTACTATGATATGTCCTCTAACTTTAGCTCTCTAATGTCTCTCATTAATTCAAAAGCTAAACTTATGTTTTCCATCATAATCTATTTTTTACAAAGCTTGTTGTTTCCTGTGAGATAATCCTAGAAAAAATATCACTTAATCTGATTTGCAATAGCTTAGCTAAATCATGTAAACTGCATTGCATAAGCTAATCGGCTGGTAGTCTTCTACCCCCTGAGGTTCTTTATCTTCAGAATAAAAACGATAAAAAGAACTAGCTCATGATTTGGTTATATATGCCCCTGCAAATATCCAAGAGATTGGCCTGATTAAATCAATTTAATAATATAGGCAGTATATTGAAAGAATGCATTATTCCTTCCATTCAGTCTTGCAGCACTCTCCTTGTTCAGTGCTGAAAACTACTCTTTTAACCTCCTCATCTTCTGGAGGTTCCTCTAGCTTCACATTCTCTTCTAGTGATATTCATTTTTTCCAATGCATGCATTAAGGTCTTTCCTTCCTGCTCCCTATCTCACATAATAGCTCTTAACTTTCATTTATTTGAAATATTTATATCCTCCTCCTTTTCCATCCACTTCTCCTTTGAATATGTGATGCCTTTAATTCTATGTTTTTGAGTTTTAAATTTTTGTCATAGTGTGAAAGAATTTTGTGTTATGATCACCCTCCTTCAGCCACTTCACTTTCACTCTTTGCTTTCATAAGATTTCCTCCATGTGAAGATTAAGTTTTAGCTCAGCCTCTACTCTACTTAATTTCATTTATTCTCTTCATTTTGGTCTCTTTCATATGTTGCTTCATAGCCTGCCACTATTTCTTTTGCATATGTAATCTTCTTATTAATGTTTCCAAAAACTTCTTTGTTCCATTTGCTCAGAGTGTCTTCAACCTAGGCATCTTGATTGCCAAAATATGTAATGGATTTTCTTATGCAGGTTCTGATCATAATCTTTCCACTATCTTATCAAAATCTGAGTGAGAACTCCACTTGTTCTGATATTTAAATTCTTTTGCTGGCCTCTGGCTTGAGTTAAATGGTAAAAGCATTGGACTATGATCTGAACAAGTTCTGTTAATATTCGTAGGTTCATGCCCCCATACAATGCCAGCCATTTCGTGTTATACAAGACTCTATCTAGTCTCACCCAAATAGCACCTCTCTTCTTCCAGTTATTGCCCAAGTATACTCCGAACCCAAGAATCCACTTCCATAAGATTTGAATTTGAAATCGCCTCATTAAACTAATTTATTGCTTCTGCATCTGGGGATCTCCCTACTAGTTTTTCATTGGAGTATATGATCACATTAAATCAACCATCGATGACCCATGGGAGATCCTTTTGATGATATTTCCACCATGTCCCACCATAAAGACCTCCTCCATTCTTTAGTATTTTTTGCATATACTACCAAATATGCGCTTATGTATTAGCAAGTTTAAGTGGATTAGCTATTCTGTGTGTTTTAGAACAGCTAAATCATTCTTTGTGGCCCATATGACCCATATTTTCCCATTATAATTAGCCCTATCATTTCAAAACCCATTAGCTTTCTATAATTATCAAGTTGATTAATGTCTACCATAGGTTCCGATATACCACTATGTTTATTTTATGCATTCTGATTAATTTTTTAATTCTTTAAGGAGGGTTTGTTAGCCACTCCCCTAATATTCTAATATATGAAACTATTCATAAAGTGTGGATTTTTCTTGTACTCTTGTTTTGCATTTCGATTCATATTTCAAATTCTGATACTTTTACCATTGCTTTGTTTTTTGTTGAGCTAACTCCATCCATCCGCTCCATGTTAGCTTCTTTAAAACTTTTACTAAGTTTCAAAGCCATTATTTTAACTTCCTCCATAGCTTCCCCTTAGTATAGTATACCATCTTATCATACCTATTTCTGCATCCTCATCGGCCATTTTTATATCCAAATGCTTAACTGGACTTTGACTGAAGAAATTATAGCTTTTGACCTTCATTTCTACATTAGAGAAATCCTCATATCATTATCCATCCAACTAAATCTCTCTCTCACTCTTGTCTATGTATTTATTCTACACCTCCCTATCACCCTTTCCTCTAACTATTCTGACTATGGAGTCCTACGACATCTCTGCTTAGAGGGAGCCTCAGCTCTGCCATGTTCTTTCTTGAAGTCTCTTCCTTGTTAAGACCCTTGCTTAAGTCTCTTCCTTTCCTCACCGTTCTAAGGATCCCTACAAGTTTCCTCTTCTATTCCTCCATTCCCTAGTCTTCCATCTTCCTTGCTACCTACCTCAAACTTCTTTTTCTGGAGAGACTCACCACACAGAAGTTCTCCCTAGGAAACAGGCATCTTCCCATTCCTATCCACTCATACCCCCTTCCTACTATCTCAATTCAAGGCCTTCTCTGGAGCAACTCATCTTGGGGACTGTCCCTCATGACCCATTCCTTTAATTTTCCCTTACCTTGAGAGCCCATTCTCCCCCCCCCCCCCCCCTACTGCCCATATTCACCCTACACTTCTCTAACCCATGCCCTATTTTTCTAAAATGTGTACAAAAACTAGGTAGGTTCTCAGGCTCAATGGATTGCCAGAAACACTACCCTCATCTTCACATATCCATATTATTTGTGGGAGCTTTGATTCGAGGTTAGCCTCTATGAAGGCTTTTGCACCAAAGAGAACAATTCATAGAGGCAGTGGCCTCGTCCATCATCATGGGCTTGCCAATACATTTAGCTATGAATAGAGAGCAAGCTTATTAAAATAAGGGAGAAGAAGGTTCAGGAAGAAATGCCATATCAGAGCAATTGGTGCTTCTACACATGGAGAGAACTCCTTCATCCATTTCAGTAGGCACATAGGGTGTCCGTTGATGAACCACACAACCATAGCCGGTTGTAGTCCTCCTCGGTAGTGAGCTGTAGGAAAGTATGCTTGGAGTCGTAAACTCCTATTTTTGCAATGCCTCTAAGTTTCAGCGAGATTAAAAACTCACTGAAATCCTCACTCATGGCCTGCCATGTGAGAATTTGGCAACAAGTGTTATATTAAGGGTCTGCCATTTTCATAATCTCATTTGAAGAGAAGAACATGCTGGGTGCAAATTTATTTCCGAGAGTAGAGAATAGTGCGGGCTCTTAAGATAGTTGCAAAATAACTTATTATTCATTAAAAGTCCTTTTGACCCATTCTAGCTGGGAGAAGCTTGTTCTACAAAATGTTGGAGCTTTCTCTCTCTAAAAAATAGGTCTTTATATCTCTAGAAGTTGAGAGCATTTTTCAAAGAAAAGAAGTATTTTTTTCTTCTTATTCTTCTTATTCTTCTTATCTCTTATTCTTATAATTCTTCTTATTCTTCTATTACTTATTATTATTATTATTTTTTATTCTTCTTACTCTTCTATTCTTCTTATCTTATTATTCTTTATTATTCTTATTATTCTTCGTATTGCTTCTCTTTTTATTATTCTTATTTTCTTATTCTTTTATTCTTATTATTCTTCTTATTTTTATAATTCTTTTATTCTTCATATTCTGTTAAATTCTTCTAAGAGTTTCTAATTCTTCTAATTCGTCTATTTCTTCTTATGCACTATTCTTATTATTCTTCATACTCTTCTAATTCTTCTTATTAAACTATTCTTCTTACTATTCTTATCTTATTATCTGCTTATTTTTCTAATTCTCCGTATTCTTCTTATTGTTTTTATTTTTTTTATTCTAATTATTCTTCTTATTCTACTATTGTTCATAAGTCTTAGTATTATGATTATTCTTATTGAGTTTATTTTCTCATATTCTTATTTTTCTCTTTGATTATTATTATTATTATATTATGATTTTCTCTTATACTTCTTATGCTTATTATTCTTATTAGTCTTCTTTATCTTATTATCTTATTCTTCTTATTTTATTATTTTATTATTTTATTTTCTTATTTTTCTTCTTATTCTTCTTATTATTTTTATCCTTATTTTTTTTCTTATTCTTCTTATTATTCTTATCCTTCATATTTTTATTCTTCATCATTTATTCTTTATTCTTTTTATTCTTTATCTTCTTATTCATTTATTCTTCTTATTCTTCTTATTATCTTATTCTTCTATTTTCATATTCTTCTTATTCTTTTTTTCTTCTTATTCTTATTATTATTTTTTATTCTTTTTTTCTTATTTTTCTTCTTATTCTTTTATTATTTTTATCCTTATTTTTTTCTTTTTCTTCTTATTATTCTATCCTTCATATTATTCTTATTCTTCATATTCATTTATTCTTTTATTCTTTTTATTCTTCTTTATTTTTATTCATCTTATTCTTCTTATTCTTCTTATCTTATTCTTCTTATATTTCTATTCTTCGTATTCTTTTTTTTCTTCGTATTCTTTTATTCTTCTTATTCTTCTATTATTTGTTATTCATCTTTTTTTTTACAAAGGTGTTATTTAGTATAAGCCCTCTCTTTTGGCGGATGAATATCGTTTTTACAAAACTAGAACTCTACCCTTTATTCCCCTCTACACCCTTTGTCCCCACATCCTAACTAATGTGAAGATAGCATAAGGCAAATCTATTCAAAGCCGTCTGTATGCGGGACAATTTGATTGGCACAAGCATCCCTATACTACAATCTTGATAGCTGCTTTCTTGTGATTTGTTCATTTCGCTGCAGACATGTATCTCTACCTTTGTCGTCTGTGTTAGCTCTTTAATGCTCCCTTCATTCACGAACTCCTAAATTGAAAATTAGATCCTCTCTCCTTGGCTCCTCCGGGTTTGGCGTGAGTGATTAACTATTGCCTACAACCAAACCACATTCCAACATAGAATATTTTGTACAGGTATACCTGAAATTTGCGGCTGATTTTCACTGGCTTTTACTCCTCTTAACTTTTCAAACTTCTTTTTAATTCGATTCCTCTTGAACAAGTTGATTGATGATCAGATCATTGAGAATCTTCGGTTCATCTTCTAGCTTATCTGGAATTTTTTGGAGTTTCTAGGATTTCCAGCTTTGAGAGGGCAGCAGCTCCTATTCTAACACCCACCTCCTAATACTCTTTTCTAAAATGTGTTTCCTTCTTTTTCCAGCATTTCTTTGAAGGATACCTTTCCACCTTGTTGCCCGTATTCTTTGACTCTTCCCTCTTCTATCTATCCTATTCCTTAACCCTCTTTGTTAACAAAATAGCTTAGATTCACATCTTGAGAGCCCATTCCAAGTGAGTTTGCAGCATCCTTATATTTCTTTCATATAGTAACAGGACTATCTCTCGTTTTGCCAATTTCTTTCTACCGTGTTGCCCATTCTGTCCACGCTTTGCAGCATCCGACATTCTGGACTAGACACTTAACTCTCCTAGGACCTTTTACTAATACCACACATGATTCTGAAACTTTCAGACTTCTAACCCTTACAACATAATTAAACGCTGTTAAGAATTAAAACATGACTTGACTCTTGCTAGTTACAGACTCTTGCTGGAAAAACATAACACATGACAGATTTACAGTCTCAAAAAAACATAACACATGACCAACTTTTACAGACACTTATCCGTTACACACTACGATTAATTCCAAGGAATATGATTTGATTGCCCCTTTAATGCTTTCCTGCAAACAAAACCAGAAAACATACCAAAGAGACAGAAAATTCCAGCCCTTACCTTTACATTCCCTTATCTTTGGCTTGTGAGGTGATGCTTGCAGTTTCTGTAAAGGAATATTACAACAGCTACCTTTTCTGGTGGTTTCTTCGCTGTTAATCTGCATAAACAGATTCCTCTGCCAAGAAGCTACCACAATTTTATACTTATCCTATTCTGTTTTCCATATTCTATCTTTCTATTTTTTAATTTTCGATTCCCCTTCACAGGAGCTACTGGATTTTATATTCTATTTTTTTTTAATGTTACCCTTACTAAGTCTTAAGTAAGGGAAGGCCTTCCTACCAGTTCGCTATTCCTTTTACTTTCGTTCCTGGCATCGAAATCTCATCAAATTCTTTGTCTCCTCTTATCGAACCTAACCTTGCAAGACTATCCGCCAAAGTATTAGCTTCTCTATATATGTGTAAGATTGTTTGCATTAAGCATTTTAATGAGGTTCAAAATAATTTCTATTTCATCCTCATACCTCCAAAGAGGTTATTTTTTCCCCTTACTAACTTACCAAAAGCATTGAGTCCACTTGAATTTGTATATTTTCTAAGGCTAATTTTTTACATACATTTAAACCTAAAGCTTTATCTCCGAGTGGAGGGCTGAGAATACTACTGTAACCGATGTTAAATGCTTTATCACATACCCATTTGAGTCCCTTATTGCCCCTCCTCCACCTGCTATACCAGTGTCCCTATTGAAGCCTACCATCCGTGTTTAATGATATTTTACCTTTCGAGGCCTATTCCAACTTATACTTTTTACCCATCCTGTTTCGTATTTGTAATAGCGAGGCCCCAAAACATTCCAGCTCCCTTATTTAAGCAAGAACCATCAACTTTTATAGGGTTTATGCTTGATATATTTCTGATTTCTTTAATTATATCTTTAATGATTTCATTTGAATTCATACTTATGCCCTCAAATTTACTCTTATTACGAGCTTTCCATAGGCACCATATTGCTATATGAGGTAGATTCTGGGTTAACCAGTTTTTAATGTAATTACTAGGGTTTAGGTTATCCCAATCTTAATTCTATCAATTATTCTGTCTTCTTTTTTACTTATTTGTAACTGATCTCCTAATTCCTCCAGACTGCTACAGCTATTCTTCCACTTGAGAGAAGATGATCCGTTGATTCTTCATCTGTATAGCAACATTCACATCTGGATGCCATTTTAACACCTTTTCTTTTCACATTAATGTCCACTGGCAGTGCATTTACCAGAACTTTCCATGCCAGCGAGCACATTTTCAGTGGAATACCTGCTCTCCAGGCCCATTTAAATAAAGACTGCAGGTTTTTTTTTTCTTATCAATTCTTTTGCTGACTTTAACGTAAAATTACCTTGTGGATTAAGGGTCCATTTCCATCCCGATTTATTCAATAATGAGTGAGCATCTACTATTTCCTTTTGTTTTTCCAATGCTCTCCAGCTATTTGATTTCTGCTTAACTCGATTATGTTCTTGTTCTAGATATTTTGCTCGCATGTATTTTGCCCAGAGGGAATCATTTTCTTTTATCCTCCACCATCCTTTGCAGTCCCAAGCAGCCGCCATATCCTGTAAGTTAATGATACCTAAACCTGCTTCCGCCTTAGGATAACAAATGGCTTTCCAATTTTTCCAGTGAATTTTCTGCTTTCCGTTTTTTTTGCCCCATAAAAAGTTTGACATTTCCATCTCTAGTTTATTTGTAAATTTGTTAGGTGGGTTGTATGACTGATATAATATGTACCAGTGTACTATGAAGGACATGGGAGATTAATGTAATTCTCCCCCCAAAACCTAATAACTCTACTTTCCAACCTGCTATTTTCTTTCTTCATTTTGTCTAGTAAGGGAGTTAGATAATTTCTTTCAGCCTTCCTTCATATATAGGACAACCTAAATATACTAAAGCATCTTTTTTATGTTTAAATCCCGTTATGTTTTTAATTTTTTTTACCACTTTTTCGGAAGCTTTTTTTCCTAACATAAATTGACTTTTATCTTTATTAAGGGCTTGTCCTGTTTCCCTCTCAAATAATTGTAGAAGGTCCATCAGGTTTTTCAATGAAGCTTTATTCGCATTTGTGAAAATGATGATATCATCTGCATAAGCTAAGCAACTAATTCTCGAAGTGTTTTTTGGCTGTCTAAAGGGGATTATTTTTCCCTCTGACATTCTTTTATTTAAATTAACGATTAATAATTCTAGGTACATATCAAACAATAAAGGCGATAATGGATCCCCCTGTCTCAAACTGCGTCTAGGTTTAAATTCCTCTCCTTTCATTCCATTTACAATAATTCTAACCCAGACGCTTGTTACACATCTATATATTAAGTCAATACATGTTTCAGAAAAACCAAATTTTCTCATGACGAAACATAATGTATGCCATTCCACTCTATCAAATGCCTTAGATAAATCTAGCTTAACTACTAAGTTACTTCCTCTTGTTTTATATGCTATTTCTTTCATCATTTCTGATGCTAATCTAATATTTTCAATCATTAATCTATTCTTAACAAATCCTGTTTGTTCCTGTGATATTATAAATGGTAAAATATTACTAAGTCTGTTTTGGATAATTTTAGCAAGGATCTTATAAATTGCATTACATAAACTTATAGGCCTAAAATCCTCACATTTTAGAGGTGATTCTTTTTTGGGAATTAGCACTATGAAAGAATTCGCCCATGCCTTAGGAATATCCGCGGCCTACGAAAAAACTAGCGAGTGCAGGAACCAAATCATTTTTGATTATGAGCCAGTTTAGCTGAAGAAATAATTAGTCCAACCTCTTGCCCTGCTGCACTATCCTTATCCAGATCAAACACTTGCCTTTTTAATCTCTTCTTCCCTCCGGAATCTTCTCCATCATGTGGTTTTGTTCTAGTGAGATGACTGTGTTAATCCCCTCCATTAATGAATTTTCCTTCTTGGGGGGCCTGTCCACATAGATGCTTTTAAAAAATTCCTCAAAGAGGGATCCAATCTGTTTGTCTTCTTCAACCCATTTTCTTTCATTATTTTAATTCCCTTATATTTATTTTTGTGAGCCTTTATCTTACACATATTGTGAAAAAACTTAGTTTTTCTATCTCCGTCTTTCAGCCATTTAATTTTAGAACACTGTTTCCAGTATACTCCTCCATATGCAACTTAAAGCCTCAGTCCCCTTAGCCTTATTTAGTTCCTGTCTCTTTACCTCTGTATTATTATCATCGTATTCTAATTCCAATTTTCCTACTTTCTCCTCTTCTAGCTTTATTATTTGATTTAGATTTTCGAAGACTCTTTATTCCATATTTTTAGACATTTTTTAAATCTATGAAGCTTAACCATTAATGCTTGCATCGGTTTCCCCTTTGTTGGCTCCATCCAGGAGTCAGTTACCAGTTTTCTGAAGCCAGCTGTTTTTTCCCACATATTCTGAAATTTAAAGTTACCTGATGCTCGGTAATTCTTATATATTGTAATAAGCAGTGGGCAATGATCCGAACAGGTTCTATTCAGATAGTCTTAGCCCTGTAACCCCATGCAAAGCTACCCACTTAGCATTACACAGTACCCTATCCAGTCTAGCCCAAATTGTGCTTCTTTTACTCCTATTGTTACACCAAAGTGTACTTGAACCTGTGAAATCAATTTCCATTAATTTCGAGTTTGAGATCTCCTCATTAAATTGTGTGATTGCTATTGGATCTGGGGATTTACCTCCTTTCTTTTCCTGATTTGCTCCTGATTATATTAAAATCACCTCCTATGATCCAGGGCGCATTCCTTGATGCAATGTTTTGCATTTCCTCCCACAGTGCTAACCTTGATTTTTTATCATTTTTAGCATATACCACCAATATTATTTCATCTGTTTCTTTATTTATTTTAAAGTGTAGTACTTGTTCTGTATCTTTTAATATTTCAATGTCCAAATAATTTTGCCACATTATCCAGAGTTTACTATTTATATTAGCATATGCATTGTTAAATCCTAGTTTTTAGCTATAGGTGATTAATTGATCCTTCTGGACCATAGGTTCAGCGATGATTACAATAGAAATTTTATGAGTTTTTATAAATGTTTTAACCTATTTATCGAAGGATTATTAGCAACCCCTCTTATGTTCCAATAAAGGCCATTTATCCATTAATTCCTAACTTAGTTTGGGATCTAGTTGTATACTTAGTTCATATTTATGTTTAATTGTTTTTTCTTATTCCTTGGGGTTTTAATTTCATCCGAGTTTAATTTATTTTTCCATAATAATTGTCATGCCACCCAAGCTGCATTGCCATTATTTTTATAGCTTCTTGGCTTGGGTTTTAGTGAGCCTTGTCCAATCTTCCTCATAAATGTCCATATCATCCTTCACCTTTTCTATATAGTAAGCATGTTCCTCTTCTTCCTTACCTAACGAAGGACAACTGAAAACCTCAGCATCTTCTTCTGGAAAATCCAAGAGGTCATCCTCTATCGCAGTTATAATCCTCCCAATTGGTTCTTTTAAAATTATCCTAGTTTTAATTTTCTGGTTCCTCTTCTGTCTACCTTTCACCTCCTCCCATTTCCCCCCTCTCCTAGCTTATCTCCTTCCTCCATACATCCGTCATGATTTACCCTGTTACTAGTCTCTCCTTCTCCTAACAACTTACTCATTTTCTCTCTCATAAGCTCCCCTTCTACTTCCAGTAAATCTGCTTCAGTTTCTGGTTTTTCTCCAGCCCCTCCCTCCTTCCTAATCCATCTTTCCACCATTCTTTTTCTACCTTCTAACCCTTGCACATTTTCTGTCTATTCTATACCCATCTTACACACCCCCGATTCATGCCCAATTCTCTTACATTTATGCAATAAACAGGCTGATTTTCGGGAATAACAGGTTGCCAGAACCCATTATTCTAGTTCATCGTCTCCATTGCCAATCCAGATCAAATTAGGTGGCTGAGTGAGCAGGTTGCACTCAACACACACACGTGCCTTGCTTAGCCTTGTCATAGAAACAGTGGCTTTCATCCCGATTATAGGTTTACCCAGACAAGAAGAGATTGTATAACGAGCTTGTGGATTAAACAAATATAAGGGGAGATTCGGTAAGGAAAACCATACCGGGGCTAAAGGTGCCATCCTCCAGTGGACTGAACTCCTTCGTCCACCTCAAGACACGCATAGGAAAAGCCGTTAACTTGCCATAGACCTCTTTGCCATAAGCGGTAGAAGTCTTCAATCGTAAAGCACTGCAGGAATACGTGCTTCGCATCGTAGTCGGCTAGCTTTACCCTTCCGTAAGCTTAGAGAGGAGATAAACTGTTGTATTTCCTTCGGGCGAGGCCTTCCATGCGAAAACTTACCCAATAAGCATATATTCAAAGGGCTCCATGAATTTGCGCATCTCCTCTGGTGAAAAAACAATCGCGGGACTCCCGTGTTGTTACCGAAGCAGCATACAGGAGGCGTGGGCTCTCTTAAAATCCGATGCAAACGACCTATTGTTTTGTACTAAGTCTTTTTGCTCCATATTTAGCTTGAAAGGAGCTTGAATCGGGCAGCAATGGCGGTATAAACAAGGGGCAGTTTCACTCAGCAAATCGCACAAAATAGCAGTTTCACATAATATTATATCGAGCAACAATTGGCAGAGCAATTTACACAAAGATTCACACACTATTTACATAACAATTCACCAAAGATAATCCCGAGAGATAATCACAAGGGAAAATCACGAAAGTTCAGAATCGCTTAGGTATCGCGAGAGAAATCGCTTAGGTATCTTTTTTTTCTTATTCGGGAAAAAAAAATAAGAATATTTTTTTTTCTTCTTATTCTTTATATTCTTATTCTTCTTGTAATTCTTTTTATTCTTCTTATTCTCATATTATTCTTATTCTTCGTATTCTTTTTATTCTTATTCTTCTTATTATTCATATTCTTCTTATTTTTATAATTATTTTTCTTCTTATTATTCTTATTCGTATTATTCTTATTATTCTTCTATTTATTCTTATTTTCTTATTCTTATTATTCTTCTTTTCTTTTTATTATTTTTTTTATTTTTAATATTTTTATTATTTTTATTCTTTTTATTCTTTTTATTCTTTTTATTATTTTTATTTTTCTTATTCTTCTTATTTTTCATTTTCTTCAAATTACTCTTATTCTTGTTATTCTTGTTTTTCTATTCATTCTATCTATTCTATTTATTCTATTTATTCTTTTTATTCTTATTCTTTTTATTCTTATTCTTATTCTTATTCTTTTTAATCTAGGTATTCTTCTTATTATTCATATTCTTATTATTCTTATTATACTTTATATTTTAATTATTATTATTATTATTCATATTTTTCTTATTCTTTTTATTTTTCTTATTATTATTATTCTTTTTATTCATATTTTTCTTCCTATTCTTCTTATTCTTCATATTCTTTTTAATCCTTTATTATTATTATTCTTCTTATTTTTCTTATTTTTCCTGTTTTTTTATTATTCTTAACTTCATTTTCTAGTTATTCTTTTATTCATTTTAATCTACTTATTCTTCTTTATATTTTCTTTCTTATTATTCTTCTTAATCTTCTTATTCTTCTAATACTTCTTATTCATCTTATTATTCTTATTCTTTTATTTTTCTTATTTTTATTATTCTTCTTTTTCTTCTTATTCCTTTTTTTTTATTTTAATTCCTATTATTCTTTTGAAATTCTCTTTTTTTTTTATTTCTTTTTTTTTTTATTTTAAATTCGTATTTTTTATTCTTATTATTCTTTTTTTATTCAACTTATTCTTTTTATTATTATTATTATTATTATTATTCTACTTATTCTTCATTTCTTCTGATTCTTCGTATTTTAATAATTATCTTATACTACTAATCCTATATTCCTTATTATTTTCTTATTATACTTGTAATTTTTAATGCCTTTTTATTCTATTTTTATTCTTCTTTTTTCTTCTAATTCTTCTAATTCTTCTTATTCTAGTTATTATTATTATTCTTCATATTATAATTATTCTTTTAATTCTTTTTATTCTTCTTCTTCTTGTTTTCCATCTTATTCTTCTTATTTTTACATTTCTTCTTATACTTCTAATTCTTCTTATTCTTCTTATTCTAGTTATTTGTCTTATTTTCTTATTTTTCTTAATCTACATATTCTTCTGTTCTAATTATTTTTCTTATTCTTTTATTCTACTTATTATTCATATTCTTCTTATTCTTCTTAATATATTATTTTATTCTTGTTATTCTTGTTATTTTTCTTATTATTCATATTCTTCTTATTCTTATTATTATTCTTCTTATTTTTATTATTCCACTTATTCTATTTATTCTACTTATTCATATTATTCTTCATATTCTAATTATGTTTCTTATCCTTATTATTATTATTCATATTATTCAAATTATTATTATTCTATATAATATTGTTATTCGATTTATTCTTGTTCTTCTTATTAGTTATATTGTTCTTATTATTTTTTTATTCTTCTTATTTTTCTAATTCATCTTTTTCTTCTTATTTTATTTAGTATTCTTATTCTTCTTATTCTAGATATTATTCTTATTATTCTTATTATTCTTATTATTCTAATTATTTTTATTCTTCTTATTCATATATTTCTTCTTATTCTTTTTTTTTATTTATATTCTTTTTATTCTTCTTATTCTTCTAATTCTACATATTATTTTTATTCATCTTAGATTTATTAATCTTCTTATTATTCTTATTCTTATTATTCTTCTTATTATTCATATTTTTATTATTATTCTTATTCTTCTTATTCTTATTTAACTTCTTATGCTTCTTATTCTTTTATTTTTCTTATTTATTTATTATACTTTTTCTTCTTATTCTTTTTATTATTTTAATTCTTCTTATTCTATTTATTCTTCTTATTCTTCGTTTTATATTTATTTTTCTTAATATTAATATTCTACGTATTCTACACTGTTCTTCATATTCTTCTGATTCTTCTTATTTTCTTATTATTATTGTAATTTTTATTCTATTTTTTTTTTTTTTATTCTTCTAATTCTTCTAAGTCTTCTAATTCTTTTAATTCTGGTTATTATTATTATTCTTCTTTTTTTTATTGTTATCCTTCTTATTCTTCTTATTTTTCTTATTCTTCTTATAATTATAATTCTTTTTATTCGTTTTATTCTTCTTTTTCTAGTTATTCTTCTTATTCTTCTGAATATTTATATTCTTATTTTTTTATTTTTTCTTATTATTCTTTTTATTCTACTTATTATTCATATTTTTCTTATTCTTCTTAATCTACTTATTCTTGTTATTCTTGTTATTCTTGTTATTCTTGTTATACTTTTTATACTTGTTATTCTTGTTATTCTTATTATTTTTGTTATTCTTGTTATTCTTGTTATTCTTGTTATTCTTGTTATTCTTCTTATTATTTATATTCTTCTTATTATACTTTTTGTTTCTTATTATTCTTCATATACTTATTATCTTCTATTCCTTCTTGTTTATTTTATTTTTCTTATTTTTCTTATTTTTCTTATTATTCTTATTATTCTAATTATTCTTATTTTACTTATTCTTGATATTTTTTTTATTCTTATACTTCTTATTTATTTATTGTTTTTCTTATTTTTTAATCTTCTTATTCTTCTAATTCATCTTATTCTTCTTATTTTATTTGGTTTTCTTATTCTTCTTATTCTAGTTATATTCTTTTTCTTTTTATTCTTCTTATTCTTCTTATTGCTCTTATTATTCTTATTCTTATTTTTCTTCTTATTCTTTTTATTCTTCCTATTCTTTTTATTTATCTTATTCTTCTAATTCTACATATTCTTCTTATTCTTCTTAATTTTCTTAATCTTCTTATTCTTCATATTCTTCATATTCTTCTTATTATTTATAATCTTATTATTCTTATTATTCTTCTTATGCTTCTTATTATTTATATTCTTCTTATTCTTCTTATTCTTATTCTTCTTATTCTTCTTTTTCTTGTTATTCTTCTTATTCTTATTTATCTTCTTATTCTTCTTATTCTTTTTTTTCTTCTTATTCTTCTTATTATTCTTTTTTCTTCTGATTCTTCTGATTCTTCTTATTCTTCTTATTATTCTTATTCTTCTAATACTTCTTATTCTCTTATTCTTCTTATTCATCTTATTTTTTTTATTTTTTTTTTCTTTTTCATATTATTCTTTTTATTCTATTTTTTTATTCTTATTCTTCTTATATATCTTTTTTTCTTATGTTTCTTATTCTTCATATTCTTATTATTCTTCATATTCTTATTCTTCTTATTCTTATTTCTCTTCGAATTTTTATTATTCTTCTTATTCTTCTTATTATTCATATTCTTTTTCTTATTGTTATAATTATTTTTCTTCTTATTATTCTTATTATTTTTAATAATTTTCTTTTAATTCTTTTTGTTATTATTTTATTATTATTCCTATTATTTTTATTATTCTTTTTCTTCTTATTCATCATATTATTCTTGATCTTCTTATTTTTCATTTTCTTAAAATTATTTTTTTTCTTGTTATTCTTATTTTTTTACTTATTATATTTACTTTTTTATTCTTATTAATCTAATTATTCTTTTTATTCTTCTTAATTTTCTTATTCTTTTTAATCTTCTTATTCTTCTTATTATTTTTATTCTTTTTATCATTCTTATTCTTTGTATTCTTCCCATTCTATTTATTCTTCTTATTCTTATTATTCTTCTTAATATTTTTATTCTTTTTATTCTTTTATTTCTTTTATTTCTTCTTACTTTTTTTGTTATTCTAATTCTTCTAATTCTTCTTATTCTTCCTTTTATTCCTTTTCTTTTTATTCTTCTATTTATTTTTATTATTCTTATACTTCCTTTTGTTCGGATTCTCTTGTTTATTACTATTTTTTTATTCTTTGTACTCTTCTTATTTTTCTTATTCCTCAGATTCTTCTTATTCTCTTATTCCTCCTATTCTTCTTAATCTTCATATTCTTATTATTCTTCTAATTCTTTTTATTCTTCTTATTCTTCTTATTCTTCTTTTGCTTCTTATTCTTGTTATTCTTTTTATTCTTCTTATTATTTTATTCTTCTTATTCTTCTGTTGGGCTTATACTTCATATTCTTATTATTCTTCTTTTTCTTCTTATTATTTTTATTCTTCTTTTTCTACTTATTCTTTTATTCCTATTTTTTCTTATTCTTCATATTCTTCTTTTTTTATCATTCTTCTTATTTTATTAATTTTTCTTATTAGTCTTATTCTTCTTATTCTTATTATTCTTCTTTTTATTCTTATATTCCTTTTCTTCTTCTTCTTCTTATTCTTCTTATTCTTATTATTCTTATTATTATTCATATCTTTCTTCTCATTTTTATAATTATTTTTCTCATTATTATTCTTATTCTTTTTATTCTTGTTTTTCTTCTTTTTTTTCTTATTCTCTTTATTCTTATTCTTTTTCTGTTTATTATTCTTTTTTATTTTTATAATTATTTTTATTTTTATTATCCTTACTCTTATTATTCTTTTTATTATTCTTATTATTGTTATTCTTCTTATTTTTCATTTTCTTCAAATTATTCTTATTCTTGTTTTTCTAATAATTCTATTTATTCTATTTATTCTTCTTATTCTCCTTATTGTTCTTATTATTCATATTCTTATTATTCATATTCTTATTATTCTATTTATACTTCATATTTTTCTTATTTTTTTTATTCTTATTATTTTGCTTATTTTTCTTATTCTTTTTATTATTCTTATTCTTATTATTCTTCTTATTTTTCTTATTTTTCTTATTTTTCTTATTTTTCTTATTCTTTTTATTCTTTTACTTTTCTTATTCTCCATATTCTTCTTATTCTTCTTATTCTTCTTATTCTTCTTATTCTTTTTATTTTTCTTATTCTTCTTATTCTTCTTATTCTTCTTTTCTGCTTATTATTTTTATTCTTCGTATTCTTTTTATTCATCTTATTCATCATATTTTTCATTTTCTCTTCTTAGTCTTTTTATTATTCTTTTTTTATTATTCTTCTTATTTTCTTATTCTTCCTATTTTTTATTTTTCTTAAACTTCTTATCCTAGTTATTCTTCTTATTCTTATTATTCTTTTATTTAAAGGTTTGTTTTATTAATTATAAAACCCTCTCTTTTGGCGGAGGAATACCACTGATACAATCTAGAGAGTTACACTTTTCACCTTTTACACCCTTGACAAAATAAGAAAAAAAATAATGCACAATAGAGTTTTACAGTCAAGCTTTATATGAAATAAAACTGCTTTGAGTTTGTCCTTAATCAAAATTTTGATGTTTAGCATACTTTGTTTTACTTTTTCTTCTCTACCCGTTAAGTCTGCATGCTTGCTTCCTTTTACAGCTACAGCTGCTTACTTCCTAATAGCATATCTACTGCTTCTTTAGGTACAAATTTTGGCAGCCTCTTTGCTATTTTATCTTGTTCCACCATAGCTTGGTTATCCCTAAGCTTTAATATGTTGTCTGTCTTGTGTTGCTAGATCATTTGCTAGTTGTATACCCTATATTCTAGTAAACTTATAAAACCCAAGAACATAGCAGAATATAGTAGTACATAATCATATACAGTCATCCTTCTACCCAATAGCACAGTAGTCCATACCATTTAGTCAACATTACTACTACCTTCTACTTTCTAATATATGCATTCAATCTTTATCCTCTCTTCATCTATTCAAATAGTCTATGCTCCATGAAACACAATAGAAATGCAATGCAATATATTTAGATGATCTTTCTCATAAAAAAGATCCAAATTGTCTGCATAGGTAATTGTAAACAATTCGCAGCTAGCAGAATCATGTCTGCCAATGGATATGATTTTTCATTTCCCTACCTCCTCCTACTTTCCCTGCTCTACGATCTTAGACAATACCTACGATTTTAGTAAAACTAAAAATCAAAACAAAATACATTTCTATAATTTTTCTACAGACCAGGGAGATCTTTAGATTTTAGAACTTCCTCTAACCTCCTAATATTTTTGAATTCTAATATAAGGCTAGTATAATTAGGCCATTGTACTTATCTGGTAAAATATTTTTATCAAACTCTTTGTAAACCCTTCCTCATTCCTTCCTCTGCTAGTTTGTCTATGACAACATTTGCTTCCCTGAATGTATGTGTTACTTCCCCATTTAGGCCTGTTAAATTTTAAATGAAACTATATGCTCATCATACTACCACATCTTTATTTTACTTGTAGCTAGATTCACCAGTAGACTAGAGTCCACCTGTGCTCGAATATTCGTAAAAGAGTATTCTTTACAAATTTGAAGGTCCTTGAGCAAGGCTAACATTCCCACATGCAAAGCTGGAGATGCTTTTTCCCTCATTCTAAATGTTTTTAATACATCCCCTTGCTCATTTCTTATCGCGCTTCCTTCTCATGCCATACCCATATCCTTGTTAAAGCTTCCGTACGCATTTAGAGCAATTCTTTCTTGTGGATGTTTATACCACAAACCATCCTTATCTCATGTATTTTTTCTTTAATTGCATGTAGGCCCTATCTTTTTTTTTCATCTTCCATTTCAGTGCTTCTGAGTCTTAAAGAGATCCATACTGAAATCCATGTGTACTCTTTTTTAATTTATTCAATTATATAATTAGCAATCATATTAATACATTCAAATCTACTTTTGTTTCTGGCTTTCCATAAGCACTAGACTATGATATGTGGGATGTAGTCTCTTAGCCAGTTACATATTTTGTTCTTTGTGTGTCTTATCTTCCATCTCATTAATCTATCCTTGAGATCCTCTATATTATTACTTATTTGTGTGTCTTTTCCTAGGTAGCCCCAGACTTCCACCACTATCTTTTTTGTCGAAACCAAGTGATTTGAGCTTTCTATGCTGGCGAAATAGCATTCACACCTAGAAACTAATTTAACCTCTTTCTTTTGAATATTTGAATCCACCAGAATGACATTCGATAGAAGCTTCCACATGAATATGTTAAATTTTAGTGGGTTCTCTTTCACCCAAGTGCCTTTTAAGACTTCTTGGATAGTTTTTACTTTTCTTACTAATAATTTTGCACTTATTAGTGTAAACCTCTTCCGTGGGTTCAGAATCCATCTCCATTCATTATTAATTAAGAGTGCATTACTTTCTACTATTTTTTTTTGTTTAGACATCATTTTCCAACGTTTAGATGTTTTTTTAGAATTCTTGAATACTTTGTTTCATATTCCATATCTAGCTTTCATGTATCTCGCCCATAGACTATCATTCTATATGAACCTCCACCATTTTTTGCATGCCAGGCTTTAGCCATATCATTTAGCTTGTTTAAACATAGGTCTGCCTCCTCCTTTGGGCAACATATGTCTTACCATTTTTTCCAATGTAGCTTGTTTTTTCTTGATTTTTTACCCCATAAGAAATTAGCCATCTCCTTCTCTAAGTTACTCAAAACCTTCATCAGGGACTACAAAATCATTAGAATATGTGCAATAGAGCCTTGTAGAACATGTTTGATTAATGTAATTCGTCCTGCCATTCTCAACATGTTATTATTCCATCCTGCTAATTTACTTCTAAGCTTGTTCATCAAAAAAGCTAGATATTCTTCCTTGAATCTTCCTTCATAGATTGAGCACCCCAAGTACATTAACACCACTTTTTTCTATTCAAATGTAATTTTTTAATTCATTGAACTGTCCTTTCGGGTGCTTTTCCCATAATCACAATTTGACATTTATTTTTATTGAGCTGTTGTCCCATTTCTTCTTATAGTATATTAAATATACTCATCATATTCATCTCCCAACATTTGTAAAAACAATCACATCATCTGCATACACCAAGCAGGTCACATTGGGGAATTGTCTAGGTTAGTTGAAGCTAAGAATCTTGTCCTCCTTCATTTTCTCTTTTAAATTTATTATTAGTATTTCTATATATATATATATATTAAATTAGGCTGGAAATAATAGGTCCCCCTGTCTAAGTCCTCTGATTGGCTTGAATTCTTCGCCTGCATCCCCATTGATTAAGATTTTAACCAAGACACTAGAGATGCATCTATACATTAGGTCTATCCAAATTTCTAAAAATCCAATTTTTCTCATTGTATAGCATAAAATGTCTCATTCTACTCTGTCAAATGCTTTAGACAGATCTAACCTCATAATCACATTATGAGCCCTAACTTTAGCACCTAGTTCCTTCATCAATTCTACGATTAAATTGATATTCTCTATCATTAATCTATTTTTAATAAATCCTACTTGTTCAGCCAATATAATGGGAGGATTTACCCTATTTAAACTATTTTGGAAGAGTTTTGCCAGAATTTTTTACACCGAGTTACATAGACTTATAGGTCTATAATCTTCAATTTTTTGCGGGTTATCCTTCTTGGGAATCAAGACAATAAATGAGCTGGTCCATGCTTTTGTAATCTCTACTCCTGCAAAGACCCAGGCAATGGTGGCTGACAAGTCTTCTTTTATTATATTCCAAGCTTGTTGATAAAAGTCAGTGTTTCATCCATCAGGTCCAGCTGCACTATCTTTATTTCTACTAAAGACTGCAGCCTTTATCTCTTCTTCTCTAGGGCTCTCTTTCAAAGCTTTGTTTTCATCCTCTATTACTCTTTTTCCTATGAGCTGAATTAAGGTGTCATTTCTTTAATGACTATAGCCACAAAGATGACTTTTAAAGTAGTATTCCATCACTTTTTTAATCTTCTCCTCTTCCTCTACTCATTTACTAATATCATTTTTTATGCCTTTTATTTATTGTTTTTGGCCTTTTAATTTTGCAACTATATTTAAAAACTTAGTATTTCTATCCCCTTCTTTTAGCCACTTTATTTTGGCCCTTTGTTTCCAAAATATTTTTTCTATATTTAACATTAATTTTAATTCTGCATTAGCTTTATTCAAATTAATTTTAGAGGGTTCATCCTGGGTATTCTCGTATTATATTTCTAATAAGCTGACTTTTAGTTCAACATCTTGAATATTCTTATTTATATTCCTAAATCTCTTTTTATTCCATTGGCTAAGTTCTAGTTTTAATCTATGTAATTTGATAGCTAGAACCTACATGGGATTCCCAGTTTTTGGAATTTTCCATGAGTCCCTTACTATTTTCTCAAAATCTTTATGCATTCCCCACATATTCTGATATTTAAAGGTTTTGTTGTTTCTCTCTCTAGTTTTAAATTTTAGGAGAAGAGGGCTATGATTTGAGCATATTCTGCTTAAGTGCTTCACGCTCACCCCTCCACATTAATCTATCTATTTGGTGTGATACAGGATGCGATCTAGTCTAGACCAAATCACTCCTCCATTTTTCCAGTTATTATATCATGTGAAATTAGGGCCTAGATAATCAGCCTCCATAATATTTACATTTTCTATAGCCTCATTAAATTGAGCTATGGCTAACGGTCATGAGGCCTTCCTTCACTTTTCTCTTTAATATTCCTAAACCACATTAAAATTCCCTCCTATGATCCATGGAGCTTTCCTTGCGACTATCTCTCTCATCTCACCCTACAATTCTTTCCTTTTTTCTTGCAAAATGGTGGCGAATACCACCAAAATAATTGGTTCTGAATTTTTCCCTAGTTTAAAGTTAATTATCTGGTCCGCCTCTGAGATAATATTAATATCAACTTTATTTTTCCATAACAGCCATATCTTGCCATTATTATTGGAAAACACCTTGTCTAGTCCTATTTTCTTTTTATACTCTTCTAATGAATCCTTAGTAACCATGGGTTCAGCTATCATTACTATTCTAATGTTGTGAATTTTAATTAATTTTTTAATTCTATATATCGATGGAGGGTTTCCTACTCCTCTTAGGTTCCAATATAAGCTATTATACATTATTAGGTCTAGCTTGAAATCTAGTTATACATCTTGTTTTGTAGTACATGTTTAAGTATTTTTTTTGTTTCTTGAGCTTTTAGTTGCACTAGGTTGTAGCTGTTCAAAGCTACTTACTATATTCAGTTTGTTTATTTGCAAGCTCATCAATTTTATTTTGTCCAATGCACTGTCCCTATTATTCAGGATCCACTCCATCTCATTATGTTTGAGTAGCTTTGAGTCGTCTTGTGCCAAAGCAAAATCTAAAATCTGCATTTCCTCATGCATGCCCGTGATAGGCTAGCTTTTGGTCTCTGTTTCTCCTTCCGATAAGAGGTCATCCTTTTTCTCGTTAAAATTTGCAATTTATTTTTCTAACTCCAATGCCCTTCTCCCTACCTCTCTCTTTCCTTTTGCCACCAATCCCTTCAACCCAATCCCTACCCCTTCGGTTGCTCTAGCCCCTTCATCTAATCATTTTTTAATTTCTTGTCTTTTATTTTTTTCCTTCCTCTTTATCTTTTTCTAACCCCCCTTCACTCTCTTCTCCCTCCATCCTCTTCATACTGCCTTTTCCTCCAATTCATTCTCCCCCACCTCCCCCACCTTCCCCCATTTCTTCATTCCCCCTCATCTGGCCTTCCTCGGCCATCTCTTTTTCTGCCACTACCCTCTCCCCATTCATCTTTTTCATACAAACCTTCTCCCTCTCCCTCTTTTCTATTTTGCCTAAAATTCTTCTCCTTACCTTTGCAATACATTCCATTTCCATAGGCCACAATTTTTTATAGTTTAAGCAGTATTTGGGTATGTTTTCTGGAACTATATCTTGTCAGAAGCCACTTGATAGACCACTGCCTACCCACACCCTTTGAGGAATAGAAACAGAAGCATCAATTTCAATAAAGACCTTTGCCACGCTAGGCCTGGTCATACAGGCCATAGCTTCATCCATTAGCCATGGCTTACACACACACACACACACCATATAATAGAATATAGAGAATGCTTAAAAATAGGTGAAATGGGAGTTGAGGGAGAGAAAATCAAACCAATACTTGCGCGGATTCCTTATTTGGTTTGAATCCGGGGGTCCATTTGAATAATCTCATAGGAAAACCTGAGATTTTTCACTTCCCGCGTAGCCATAAGCGGAGGAAATCTTCTAACTTTATAATTTACAACATTATGTGATTTGCATCATACTATGAGAGTCTAACTGAGTCTCGAAGCTTCAAAGATTCGATAAATGCATAAATGTTTTTGAACTCTAGGTAGCCATATGAAAACTTGCCAATTAGAGTAAGTTTAAATGGAGTAGTAAGCTTCTTCATGTGTTCCTTTGGGAAGAAGACTGTTGGTGCCTCATACTTCATGTCAAAATCCTTAGTTAATAGAATGGGTTCATTAATAACCAAAGGAAAGTATTTTTTAATATATAGTTTAAAGATTTTTTCAATAGCTCAAGCTGAAATCTTCAAAAATTGAGTTTCTCTCTCTATGAAAACAACATTTTCTCTCTAGAATAGAGAGAGAAGCTTTTCTCTTTTCATCTCCTTATTCTTTTTATTCTCATTGTCTTTTTATTCTTCTTATTCTTCTATTTCTTTTTATTCTCCTTATTCTCTTTGTCTTCTTATTCTTCTTATTCTTTTTATTCTCCTTATTCTCTTTGTCTTCTTATTCTTCTTATTCTTTTTATTCTTCTTATTCTTCTTATTCTTTTTTTTCTTCTTATTCTCTTTGTCTTCTTATTCTTCTTATTCTTTTTATTCTTCTTATTTTTCTTATTCTTTTTATTCTTCTTATTATTCGTATTCTTCTTATTCTTTTATTTTTCTTATTTTTTTTATTTTTTTTTCTTCTTATTCTTTTTATTTTTTTATACTTCTTATTCTTTTTATTCTTATTATTCTATTTATTCTTCTTATTCTTCTTATTCTTTTTGTTTTATTACTCTTCTTATTATTCTTATTCTTTTTATTATTAATATTCTATGTATTCTATTTATTCATCATATTCTTCTAATTCTTCTAATTCTTCTAATTCTTCTTATTTTCTAATTATTTTATTCTACTTATTCTAATTATTTTCTTATTCTTTTTATTATTCATGTACTTTTTATTATTTTATTCTTTTTTTATTAATCTTATTTTTCTAATTCTTCTTATTCTAGTTATTATTATTATTCTTTATGTTCTTCTTATTCTTTTTATTCTTCTTATTCTTGCTATCCTTTTTATACTTCTTATTCTTTATTATTCTTCTTATTCTTCTTATTCTTCTAATTCTTCTTATTCTTCTAATTCTTCTAATTCTTCTAATTCTTCTAATTCTTTTTATTCTTCTTATTCTTCTAATTCTTCTTATTCTTCTTATTCTAGTTATTCTTTTTATTTTTCTTATTCTTCCTAACCTACATATTTTTTTTTTCTATTTATTCTTCTTATTTTTTTTATTCTACTTATTATTCATATTATTCTTATTCTTCTTAATCTACTTATTCTATTTATTCTTGTTATTCTTGTTATTCTTCTTATTATTCTTATTCTTTTTATTATTCATATTATTTTTTATTTTTTTATTCTACTTATTCTTCTTATTCTTCTTAATCTCAATTTTCTTCATTATTATTTTTTCTTCTTATTCTTTTTATTCTACTATTATTTATATTCTTCTTATTCTTTTTAATCTTGATATTCTTGATATTCTTGTTATTCTTATTATTCTTCTTATTCTTCTTATTCTTTTTATTCTTCATATTATTTATATTTCTTTTATTATTATTATTATTCTTCTTCTCATTCTTATTATTCTACTTATTCTATTTATTCTACTTATTCTTATTATTCTTTATTTTCTTATTATTTTTCTTATTATTCTTATTATTCATATTATTCTAATTATTCTTATTTTACTTATTCTTGTTAATTTTTTATTCTTTTACTTCTTATTCGTTTTATTGTTCTTATTCATTTTTTATTCTTCATATTCTTATAATTCACGTAGTATTGTTATTTTATTGATTATTCTTTTTCTTCTTATTCTTCTTATTTTTTATTCTTCTTATTGTTCTTTATTTCTTAATATTCTTATTCTTCTTATTACTCTAATCATTTCTTATTTTACTTATTCTTGTTATTTATTTAGTATGATATTTTCTTATTCTTATTATACTTCTAATTCTTATTACTATTATTTTTGATCTTATTCTCTTTATTATTCAGATTTTTCATATTAATCATATTCTTCTTATTCTTCTTTTTATAATTATTCTTCTTTTTTTATTTTTTTATTCTTCTAATTCTAGTTATTTTTATTATTCTTCTAATTCTTCTATTTCTTTTTTTTCTTCTTTTTCTTCTCTTTCTTCTTTTTCTTATTATTTTTCTTATTTTTTTTATTTTTCTTACTAATCTAATTCTTTTTATTCTTCATAATTTTTATATTCTTATTATTCCTCTTATTATTTTTTTTATTATTCTTATTTTTATTAATATTTTATTTTTTCTTTCTTCTTATTTTCTTATACTTATTATTATTCTTATTTTAGTTAATCTTCTTATTTTTATTATTCTTCTTATTCTTCTGAAACATCTTATTCTTCTTATTATTTTAGTTTTTCTTGTCTTCTTATTCTTCCTATTCATCATCTTTTTTTTTCATCATATTCTTGTTTTTTTATTCTTCTTATTCTTCTTTCATTCTTATTCTTTTTATTCATCTTATTTTTCTTATTTTTCTTATTTTTCTTATTTTTCTTATTTTTCTTATTTTTCTTATTTTACTTATTTTTCTTATTTTTCTATTTCTTCTATTTGATCTTATTCTTCTTATTTTTATTATTTTTTTTATTTTTCTTATTCTTCTTATTATTCTTCTAATTTTTAATTATTCTTATACTTCAAATTTTTGTTATTATATATTTTTTTCTTATTATTCATATTCTTGTTATTCTTGTAATTTTTCTTTTTCTAATTTTTCTTATTATTATTATTATTATTATTATTATTATTCTTCTTCTTATTTTAATTTTTATTCTTCGTATTCTTTTTAGTCTTATTTTTTTATTATTTTTTATCTGCTTAGTTTATAATTCTTTTTATTTTTATTTTTTAATTATTTTCTTTATGATACTTACTCTCCTTATTCTTTTTATTATTCTTAATCTTTTAATTCTTCCTTGTATTCTAATTTTTTTTATTCTTCTTATTCTTGTTATATTTGTTTTTCTTCTTATTCTATTTATTTTTTTTATTCTTCGTATTCTTCTTATTCGTCTTATTTGAGTTATTCTTCTTATTTAATATTTATTCTTATTCTATTTATTTTTTATATTCTACATATTTTTGTTATTGTTATTATTCTTTTTATTATTATTATTATTATTATTCGTATTATTCATATTTTTCTTCTTCCTCATTATCTTCTTATTCTTCTTATTCTTCTTATTCATATAATTATTCTTATTCATCTTATTGTTATTTTTTATCTTATTCATTTTATCTTTGTTATTCATATTATTCATTCTCTTTTAATTCTTCTTATTCTACTTGTCCTACTTATTATTCTAATTATTCTTATTCTTCTTATTAATATTATTCTTCTTATTCTAGTTATTATTTGTATTTTGCTTATTCTTCTAAATCTTTTCATTCTTCTCATACTTATTTATTTTCTTATTCTTTTTATTTTTTTATTCTTCTTACTCTTCTTATTCTTCTAATTCTTCTTATTCTAATTATTATTCTTATTCTTTTTAATCTACTATTCTTCTTATTCTTTTTAATCAAATATTCTTCTTATTCTTTGTATTCTTATTGTTCTTCTTATTCTACCTATTATTCATATTCTTCTTATTTTTAATAATCTACTTGTTCTTTTATTCTTATTATTCTTGTTATTCTTTTTATACTACTTAGTCTTATTATTCTTCTCATTCTTCTTATTCTTCTTATTATTCATATTATTCATATTCTTCTATTCTTCTTATTTTTCTTATTCTTCTTTTTCTTCTTATTCTTTTTATTTTTTTTTATCTTTCTTATTCTTCTTATTCTTTTTATTCTTCTTAATCTATCATTTATTATTCTTTTATTCTTTTTATTGTTCTTATTCTACATATTCTTATTATTCTTCATATTTTTCTTATTTTACATATTCTTCTTATTCTTCTTCATTTTTTTATTCTCTTATTAATCTTATTCTACTTATTCTTATTATTCTACATATTCGACTTATTCTACTTATTCTACTTATCTTATTATTCTTCATATTTTTTTTCTATTCTTATTCTTTCTATTCTTATTATTTTCTTATTCTTTTTATTCTTCTTATCTTCTTATACTTATTATTATTATTTTTATTCTTATTATTCGTATTCTTCTTATTCTTAATTTTCTACTTATTCTTCATATTTTTATTATTCTTCTTTTCTTCTTATTCTTCTTATTCTTCTTAATCTTCATATTCTATTTATTATTCTTATTCTTTTTATTCTTCATATTTTTATTCTTCTTATTCTTCATATTCTTGATATTCTTATTTTTCTTATTCTTCTATTCCTTATTCTTCTTATTTTAATTACTCTTCTTATTCATTATATTTCGTATTCTTATTATTCTTCTTTTTTTTTCTTATTCTTCCTATATTTCTATATCTTCTTATTCTTCTTATTTTTCTTATTCTTCTTATTATTCTTATTCTTATTCTTCTTATTCTTCTTATTCTTTTAATTCGTATTACTCTTCTTATTCTTCTTATACTACTTATTCTTATTATTATTTTTTTGTATTCTTCTTATTAATCCTATTCTTCCTAATCATCTTATTCTTCTTATTCTTCTTATTCTTCTCATTCTTCTTATTCTTCTTATTTTAATTATTCTTCATATTCTTCTAATTCTTTTAATTCTAATTAATTTTCATATTCTTCTAATTCTTCTAATTCTTTTTATTCTTCATATTCTTGTAATTTTTCTAATTCTTATAATTTTTCTTATTCTTTTTATTTTTCATATTTTTTTATTCTTTTGATCCTTCTTATTCTTCTAATTCTTCTAATTCTTCTAATTCTTCTAATTCTTCTTTTTGTTCTTATTTTTTTATTCTTCTTATTATTCTTATGTTTCATATTATTCTTATGTTTCATATTATTCTTATGTTTCATATTATTCTTATTCTTCTTATTTTTTTTTCTTCTTTTTCTTATTATTCTTCTTATTCGTCTTATACTAATTATTCTTATTCTTCTTAATCTTCTTATTCTTCTTATTCTTCTTATTCTTTTTATTCTCCTAATTCTTATAATTTTTCTTATTCTTCTTTTTTTAGAAATTTGTTTTATTAATAAAAATCCCTCTCTTTTGGGGGAGGAATACCATTTTTATAATCTAGAACTACCATTTTACTCTTTTACACCCTTGAATAGAATAAATAAAACAATTCACATTATTCTAGAATTGAATCTCTTACCCTATCTCTAAATGCATCACTTCACTTTGATTCTGCACAATATGTCGTTTTACTTGAAACTTGGCCTGTTTATCTTTTATTTCTCTGTCCCATATACATTTTGTTTGTCCCTTTCTCCTCTACAGCCACTTCATTGTCCTACTTTTGTTTAATATTTTGGCAGCATCTCTACTATTTTATTCATATTTCCTTTCCTCCTCTGCCTACTAATATCTAAGCCTTTCCCCCTGCAAAATAGACACAATGCCAAGAACATAGAAAGTACCAGTATCTGTCAGCAGCAAAACCATTCTCTGCCCTTTGCAAGCTATTTTGATGTTGTTTTAATCCTTTATAGCCTTTCTACCTCAAACCCCTACACTTCAATCAGCATAACAGAATTTATATGGCATCTATTACAGCTCTTAACTCCTTTTACACCCTTAAACAAAAATCAAAGATTGCATTAAATCACTGCTCCTCTAGTTGTAGCTTTATCCAGCTTCATGTATTTAAAAGAAAATAGCGGCCTTTATGTATGCATTTGACTGTCTCCCTACAATGCAAGCCAAAAGATAAAAGCAGTTATATATAATTTAATTGCCTCCTAGCCGGTGATAAAACTTTATTTTGGCAACCTCGCTCTCTACCTTATATTGCTTTGCCGGACCTTCACTTTAAGCATACATAAAGTACATTGATTTATATATCAGACCATCTTCCATAGGATGTTCCTTTCATCTTGAGGTATACTTTTGAACCTAAAAACAAAAGCAAATCAATATATATTTATGATTACCACACAGAACTGTGGAGATCAAAGATTTGTTTTCTAGCTACTGCTTTTGAATTCTAATATACGGGAATTCTAATTTATCTAATATGATTAAGCCCTTATATTTTTCGGAA
>JAREIK010007298.1:25000-32134 GCA_029783825.1 Sapria himalayana | reverse complement strand
TTGAAATTTTACATGTGAAGCATATTATACTAATTAAGAGGATAACTCTGTTTAAGTTTAAATGGTCTGATCCTTTTCTAAATCTGGATACTATTATATATTATTAATACAACCTTGTGGATATGTATCATAAAAATATCACCATTAATATGAGCCAGTTATTTTTGCAATGTGATCCAAACAAGTATTACACCACATATCCAAACAAAAGAAAAAATCCTTGTAACTGGTAGGTAATATATAAAGTACTACCTAGATCTGTTTCAAAAGCTATTTAAAATGATATTATTGGCACTCTATCGTGTGTACATGTATTTCAAAAGATAATATTAAAATTCATCTAATCATTCATGTGATAGATGATGGGCTTCAAACATTGCTTTGTGAAGCGAAAACTATTTACTCATGGATGATGAACATGTTGAAGAAGATAATGAGGATGAATTATTATAGAATCAGATGACAATGAATATACAGATACAAATGATTTGTTAAAATTTCTGATGATGACTAGATATTAATTTATTGACTTCTAGTTATGCAATTTTTCTTATTTTGTAACTATTATAATTTGGATGTTAAATAATTTTATTTCACTTTTGCAATGTCAATTTATTTATCACTATATTTTGTTATTATGATTTTTTTATAACATATTTTTTTGCCTTTGTATTTTTTGATATCTATATAATTTGATTTGGGTATGAGAGAAACCATTCAAGTGGTTGAGGATCTCATATGTGTGATGTATATAGGAATTCAACCAACAGTTTGTGGAGGTATATAAAAAATCGATAGTTTGTGGAGGTGGAAATCAACATGTATTCTTTGACGAAAATACCACAAATATCTCTCTACACTTTGGCACAAACAAAATATAAGTTGGTATCACATCATCATGACAAACATGAAATGACAACCTCAAATATATTTCATATTCATCTGATTTTATACTTGAAGGTATTTTTTAGCTCTGTCTCACCTAGCTTAGGCGGACAATGCATTGGCACTACTATATTGACACCGATTCGAAATTCACACTCCATAGTTTGGATGCCAAGTTATAATAAAATCTTAATTCGACCCATAATTGAAATTAAACTATACGTAGCTTTCTAAAATTTACCACATGCATGAATTATCATTTTTCATTATTTTCATTTTAAAAAAATTTAATTAACAACTGTGAATGAAATAATAAGTAAATGATTAAGGTTAAAATATGGTAATTTTTAATTAATGACAAAGTATGATTTTGCTACATATCAAACATTAGCATTTTGAATTAAAATAATATTTGTGTCATGAAGGTTTAGATAATAAATACAAATAATTAAATATTAACTTAGTAGCAAAAACTTAAGTGTATAATATTAATAAGTATATGTACAAGCTGATAATAAATTATTTCTAGTTATTCCTTCCAATTTCTCGTATGATCTTGATCGAGTAGATTTTTAAAGAAAAATTAGTTGTGAAGGTTATAAAGTATAACAAAGTTCTGCCAAATAAGAAAGAATTTTATTTAGAAAAAATTGAGGTATAATTTTAATATATTAACTTGTTTTTCAATTTGGTCTAAATATGAAATATTCCATTAATAAATGCATTACAAAATATTTTTTATTTTATTTGGTTTTTGCAGAAAAAAATATGAATGGAATAACTATTTGGTGCTATTAAGGAAATATACATTAAATATATGGTTAGTATTAGATACAATGACAAGCTTAGAAAATAAGAAAAATATGGTAAAGATGCAAAGCATAATAATATTACTGTTAATATTTTGATTAATATTTTTGTATACTGGAATAGTGAAGAGTTCATGCCTTTTTTCATATGGCTTCACGCAATTTTCGATCAGATAAAGCATGTTAAAGAATTCCGGACCTTCGAAAGATATTAAATGTTCAAAATCTAGCTACTAATATTTAGTAGAATTGTAAAATTATCTTTCATAAAATTCTTAACTTTTTTTTGAATGCAAACGATAATATATGCGCGATAATGTGTCAATTACCTCAATTCTAACTATTATATTTTTAGGAGGCTAAGTTGGGATATTCGCCAACCGATTTAAGTTGTTTAGAAGTAAAATGATATTACTATGAGTGCCTCAATTTATAATTATCACATATAATTTGCAATTATTGAAGATAACAATATAAAAGAAATATTTTTTTGCATTCACTAAAATTAATAAGTAAATTCATGTAATTTATATCTATGATATTTTCTGAGTTATATATATTGACTCATTAATATAATAAATAACTTCATTTTTATGTTATTTTTTAGTAGGGAGATGACAATTTCCTGTGTTGGTATACATTTATTGAATATATAATGATGAATAATATTTATTTTAATAATTATAGAATGATGTGGTGAATATGGTTGTCATTGCTTTATAATTGATAGATCCTTCTACATAGGTACATGAGAAAGATGATGCACATTTTTACTTTTAAGATGTCGGAGTGAAGCTAAAAAATGGCAAGTGTACTGTCTTGGTACACATTCATCTATATTTTATCCAGGTTCTATATATAGTTTTGCATGATCATTTTCTAATTAAAATAACATATTTGATGAGAGGTTGCATGAGGAGATGTTGGAAATTTAGGATACATTGCAAAGGAAAAATGAGGCGATGCAATAAAAGAAAGAGAGATGCAATAAAAGAATGAAGAGATGCACTAAAAAATGAAGACATTCAATAAAAGAATGAAGAGATGAAAAAGAAAATTGAATATATTAAAATAAAAGATGAAATAAAGAAAGAGAGGATGAAAGAAGAAAAGAGAGAATGAAAGAAATGAAAAGGATAATAAAATGAACAAAGATTTAAAAGATAGTGAAAATAATGTGAAAGTTGATAGAGACGTCATCTAATTTTTATCATTTTAAAGATGATCCATCATGATCACTAGAAGATAATACTCATCTCGACATGGACTTGTAGGATTTTGTGATGTTGTGCTAATAATTTTTTGCAACAAATGTTTTTGTTGTGAAATTTTAGTTTTTGTGTTTTTTATTATTTTTAATTAAGTTATGAATAAGTATCTTTATTAATGGACTTTATGTTTGAAAGGTCACATATGTGTGTAAGTATATTTAAATAAGAAGTACATATATACAACATTAATTTAAAAGTGTACAAGCAAATGTGCGTGCATGTGTGCTTCGGTACACACACACACTCACACACACACTACATGACATGTATTACTTAACACACTCACACATAAAAACAAACACGCACACATACACCATTCATGTCCCACACACATGTACAAACATCGACATATATTTATCAAAATAATTGAAATTATACCCATCATAAAATAATAAATAAAAAAAGCACATCAATACAAGTCTAACATCATCACTAACACATTGAGTTCTTACGAGTATTTTTATCTTGTCTAACATTTTTGCATCTTTAATAAAACATAGTCTCCATATATACAAAATTTAGATTCAAAATATTTTTTTTTCTAGACTTCTATGAAAATGTTTAGACTAAGAAGAATATAAAGTAAAAGAAAGTGAATTGTATCAAAATTTTAATGTACAAAACTATCAATACAAATTCATGATATGTTCGTGTGTCAGTCCCTAAAAATTGGGACTAAAATAATATTAAAACAAACAACACTTTTGGATAAACTAGAGCTCATTCTTGATCCTATTAAAGATCAATGTAGATATTTGTAAAGCATTTCTTTCTAAATGTTTTAGCATCAAACCACTTGCATTATAATTCGTTAAATGGTATCAAAGTATTTCTTATATTTTAAATTCAACATCTTTTGCGGTAGAGTTTGTTTCTCTATAGAGCCATGTAAAAACCATATCATCATTAGATAGATGGATGTTTGTAAAGTATTCATTTCTCATTTATTTGGTTTCGAATCACATGCATTACTAGATGCACTTCTCAATGGCATTAGCCATGAATGGTAATTAAAGCGTAGAGAAACAAGGTACTCGATTTATTATGCTTCAATAGTTATACATCAAGACTTTTATTAAATATCTCTAGATTTGTGGAACTCATTATTTTATTTTTCTAGTTGTCAATAACCTTGAACAAACTAAAAAAATGAATTTAAACCTATGGTTATCATTATATGTTTCTAATTAGTTTAATTCTTATATTTTGATCATGTAATATACTCCTCTTTAAAATAAGATTCATGTTTAAATCTTATATCAAAAATACTTAGAGATACTAATCACGAGTCTACGAATTATCAATGTCAAACATAATGCACTGAATTGAGCAAAATATTCATAGATCGATGAAAAACACGGATTCATGTCCAGCATGAGCATAAAATAGATATTATAAAAACTAAAAATAACTTGCAATATATTTTGTGCGAGTTTATCATTTTTTTAAGATGTAATAATTCATTAAATAAATAATGTTAGTACACCATCAGAAAATAAAATTATATATGACTAATATAATATAATCACATAGAAAACTATTTCTTGATTAATATTACCAAGCATGTCTATATAACTTAAAAAGAGTTAAAGAGTTTTTTGATGAAAAAATAATAGTGAATGAAAACATTGTAATTATTTAAAAATTATCTTTTATTTTTATGATAATCATTTTACTTCAGAAATGAATTTTTTTTTTAACTATAAACAGATGTAACAAGTTAATTAATTATTAAAGAAAATCAAATAATTTGAGTTCGTAGTCAGTGTCGCTGCCCCGTTAAGCTAGGCTGATGCTGATACAGTTTGTTTCGACTTTCGATCCGCCAAAACCAAATTCAAATATCTTCAGTTTTTCTTTCATCTTGTTTCCGATCCGGGACTTCGGTGACCTGGTCATCGAAGAAAATGGACCGAGTCTATGAACCACCACGCGACTAGATTGATTGCCCAATTCATCTTCAATTCTTGACAAGTGTTTTCTGTTTCCTACGATTCCGACGCCTCTGCATTATATATATGAGATACCCACCGCTCCTCGACTATACTATGAATTACCAAACGTCGGCAAACGAAATATTGAAACATGCCGCTAATCGTCAACCCCATTCCACGCAAATCAACCCCCAAACCCATCATATCCCCACCGAGACCGAAGCACTGGACTGAGATATACGCAATTTATGGTATCGGCGAGTGGCAGACGCCGTTGTTCCTGGTCCTCCACGCCGTCACCTTCTCCATCCTCTCAATAATCTTCCTCGTCTCCTTTGAACCCATATGTGACGCCCTCGATGGCGTGTTCCCCTCTGGTGCGGTTCGTTTCGTGACCGGCTTCGTTGGATCGGCCATCGCTCTGTCTGCCATTTGCCTGTTCGTTGCAGCAGGGAACTACTTCTACAGCTCTGTTGGGCTCTACCACGATGTGGCGCAGCGGATGGTGAGCTGCGTCGGAGATTGGTCGGATGTCAGGACTGCCCTCGACGTTGGCTGTGGGCGAGGGATTTTACTGAACGCTGTGGCGACCGAGCTGAAGAAAACTCGCAGTTCGGGTCGAATCGTTGGGCTGGATCGGTCCAAGCGCACTGCCCTCTCAACACTCCGGACTGCTGCTGTCGAAGGAGTGGAAGAGTACGTGACTTGCAAGGAGGGTGATATGCCGGAATTTACCTTTTAGCGACAATTATTTTGATGTGGTGGTATCTGCCATGTTTGTCCACACCGCAGGAAAAGAGAACGGCTCTGCAACGCTGGAGGCCGCGGCTGAGAGAATGAGGGTGTTGGTTGAGATCGTTCGGGTTCTTAAACCCAGTGGCGTGGCCATATTGTGGGATCTTTCGCATGCTCCAGAATACGCGAGAAGGCTGCAGGAGCTTCAGATGGAAGACATTATTATTTCTGAGAGAGTCACGGCTTTCATGGCAAGCAGTCACATTGTATCGTTTAGGAAGCCAAGTCATCTTGTCGTCGATTCCAGGGAAGTGGTTCTCTATTGCAGATGCTGATCTTCCATCACACACTTAATTATCTCGTAGCATAACAGTCAACACAGAGAATGAATTCATTCTATCAATTGTATATAATTAGAATTTACACTTTTAATAATGTTAAATGTTTCTTTATAGAAATTTATTTCATTCTGTATCTTCATTCTTAATTTTACATTGATGGTGTTATTAATTATCTCATCTTTTTGATTCTTGTTCAACTTTATATTTCTTGTGATTGAGCTAATATATGAGAGACAACAAAATGTTACTTTACCTGTTTTTTGCTATTTTCGCAATCAAGATAGATTTTAGAAACTAATATGCTTGATTCTTTAACTGCCAAATTATAATATTTAAGTTACTAGCAAATACAAGAATTCATTTTAATAAACCAACCAATATTGAGTAAAGACAACTTTCTCATGTACAAAACCATTGATACTAGTGTGTGTGTGTGTGTTATTATGTGTGTTTATTATTATGTGTGTGTGTGTGTGTGATTATGTGTGTGTCTTTGTGATATTAATTTTCATATAAAATTATACCATATATATCCAATTAGATAAGTAAATTATTTTCAATGGAAATTTGTGCGTGTGTGGTGTGAGTGTATGTGTGAGTGAGTGTGTGTGTGTGTGTTTGTGTGTGTGTGTGTGTGTGTGTGTGTGTGTGTCATTATAAATCTAAGATGTCATAACCTATTATACCAAAGTAAATTTTTTTGGGTCATTGAACTTCTTTTACGTCACATCATATGACTCAATAAATATTTTTCTTACTTTCAAACCTAGTTTCAATATGATATCTATTTTCGTGGATATCTTTAATTTTAAAAAAATTTATCGCCAATTTACTAGAATATAATACATCATTAATATATAATATAGTTTCACTAGGTAGTATAATATTTGATCTTTTGGAGCATTCAAAGAAATATGATGTACCAAATACGGTAACACTTGTTATTGTTAATATTAAATTTTAAAAATTTATCTTTTCTATAAAAATTCTACACATGGTCGAGTAGTTAGCAAGACATATATTACTATCATTAATCTTGAAATTCAATAATATTTAAAATTAGATAAAGATAAATAATATAAATAACAAAATAATATTCATAATAATTTAAAATAAAATTCATAAAATTATTTAATATTTATATATTCATCTTCAACTA
>JAREIK010007298.1:0-20000 GCA_029783825.1 Sapria himalayana | reverse complement strand
ATGTGTTTTAGGAATAAAAAAATATACTACGACTTGATCATCAATGGATGGATATAAAATTGAAAGATGGGTCTATGACTAATGATTTGAGCGAGGATTGAGGAATTTATTGGTTTACTTAAAAACTGTCTAAATTTATGGATGATACAAAAAATTAAGATGTTCATGTAATGATCAAAAATTTAAAAATTAAAATTTTTAAGATATGGACACAATGCAATATCATCTTACAAAAAATTGATTTGTTAGAGTATTATGTTTTATATAAACATGGGAATATAGTTATATCTAAATAACAAAACATTATATACATATAAATGCTGATTAAAATATTACAATGGAATATGTCAATCTCAATGAGGCACGCGAAGTATTGCTTAAGAATATTATTAGCCTTTTCTTCAATCAGGATATCGCTGACGATATTCCAAATCATCAGCAATTCAATTTTATGAAATGCTCAAAGTACCAAGAGAAGAGGTTTGACCAAGTAATCCATATGGCTACTCAAGTTATTTGCGCTGGCCAGACTATTAAATTTAAAGGCAAAACATCATTTTATATAGAAGTTTTTTGATGAGGGAGCGATTACATGTAATTTCTATAACTATAAATTGTAATATTAGAGCTAAGGTTTCGAGTTTAAGGTTTGAAAAAGATTGTTTAAGGTAGGAAATCTCTACAAACTTATGTGAACTTTTATAATTCACATTGTTAGTTACATATACATATTTTTTGATGTGTGATTTCATGTATGTGGTTATAACCCATTTATTTTAGATCATTTGAAATGAGTTTTCATGAAAAAATTATTTTGATAAAAATAGAAAAATGATATTTAATTATAAGTAAATGGTGCCAAAAATTATGGTTGATGATTTATTTGGAAAATTTTGAAATTAGATTATTTTGATATGCATGTATAAAATTTTATGAAAAATAATTTGAAGCTATATGAGCTATATAATATTTTGAATGAAATTTGAATAAATTTGAAAATATGCAAATTTTGGATGTGAGGTTTTAAGGTAAATATTAGTCATAGTAGGACTTGGAGGGATAAACTATAAAAATATTTATGGAGGTAGGGATTAGATATGCCCTTGAGATAATGACCATAAATTATTTGTGCAATTGTGTGGATTTCTACTATTTGGAGTTGGAAACCAATAAATCTCTCGTGAGTTTTCTGATAATGGGAGTGTGTTTGTGTGTTTCCCAATTGAGTTGGTAGCTAGGCTGGAGCATTGATGTTAATTTTTTTCTCTACATATCTCATTGTGACTTGGTAGATTCTTGATATTCATAAATTATGTATGTTCATAAAACTGAGATGTAAATTAAAAAAAAATGTTTTTCTAAATTACTACACTAATACATTATGATTTTATAAATTTGTATAACCATGTATATGTATAAATATATCTATGAATATTTTAAATCTATTCTTAAACTCATATATTGTATATTGGAAAATATATGTGGCTATAGAGATAAAACTTGAATTTTTCAATGTTTTATTATAATTTTTCTATTGAGAATTAGTTGCTTTCCCATATTTTCCTCATGTGGAGGAAATGTTCATTTCCAAACCCAATTCTAAAGTTTGCAGATCCATGGGAGGGTTTTGGTGGAATATCTTAACATGTTTTTTTTTTGAAAACTTTTTATGTATTCGGCCATAAGCGCCATCTTGTATAAATAATTTTGCTTTTGTATGCGATTGTTTATTTTGATAATTTATGCTTATTCATGATATTCTTTAGAATTTAATTCATTTTAAATGGTTAAATATGAGGTTTCATAAACCTATTTTTTAACCTAATTTTAATGAATTTTTGAGGTTGTCGGTATATTAAAAAATGGAACTAACATAAAAAATTAGAATGACATAAATAGATTTTGACTTGTCTATAGTTTTCTACAAACTAGTGGTCTAACAAAAGCAATATTATTTATAGAACGCGTGTGTTTTTCTTGATTATTTCCAATATAAATTCAATTAATTTAAATCAATATTTTTAATTTATACCATTCCATTTATTCATTATATGTAATTTGTAAGTAATTTACTAAATTTATAAAGTCCACCATAAAAAAATATAAAAATATCCCCCATTGGATTTTAAGTAATTTACTAAATTTACTAAAAATATTTTAAAGTAATTTACTAATTTAAATCATATTAAATCTTATTTAATCAGACCAAAACATATCGCAGCTTCAAAGTGGGCATGTTTGAGTATCGTGACAACAACACTCCCCCCCCCCCCCCCCCCTAGTAATCACCACATTAAAAGGAATTGTTTCATTAAAATGTTGTATATTAATTTCTTTAAAGTTGAGGTGAGTAATGACTTTATGAATAATTTGCTAGATTATAACAAATTCTTTAGACATTACTTTTACTATTCTTATATACTAGAGTTCATGTCTATAAAGAGTTTTGACAAAATATATTTAATTTTATTTTTTTAAAGGTTACATTCTTTTGACTAGCATCATATACTAAACTCCAATACTTAAACACATTGTTTATAACAATGATTTAAGTTTATTTTCTTTGTTATGCCATGATTTCTCATGCAATGCTTGCCTCTACAATAAAAGCCACAAATTGACTTTATCCAGCTCTACAATTATCTTTACTCAACTTGTTGAAATCATCCTTTCAAATGTTTGGACTTCTCTAATTTTCTAACAAGATTCCTTTAAGTATTATGTGATCTTCATTCATTATTTCACAAAATACATCTAATCTTAACCACTCAAACAAAATTCTAAAGTCGAAAAAAACTTTAACAAATTAGAAGCCATTATAGAAAATGACTTTCATTTATCCATCAAAACTCTCTGCTCATATAATAGTGGTAAGTAGATTCATCTACAATCTCTAGTATCTCACTTATAATCACATTTAATCACTAAGTACATTTGTTGGACACGTGTCTTCACTACATTCATCTACATCATTAAAGGAATGTTAGCACCCACCTTAAATCTCTTATCACCTTTAGAAAAAAATATTTCAAGGAACATGAACTTATTCAAAATTAAAAAGCTTTGGTTGCTAATGCTACCCTTGGTTCCAACCTTACACATCATAGAAACTAAAGTCAAGCTCCAAGCCTTGCGTTTTATTTTTGCTATACTCTAACCCAAAATGCATTCTACTATTTTGATTCCTCAACATAAAAAATCAATGTTTCCGGGCATGTTAGATTCATTGAGCTACAATTCTTACAAGCTTATTAACTATGTAGTACATCCCATAGTCCTCAACTCAACCCCATTCCCACCTAGATTCCTTCATTATTCAAGTTGTCTCACTCTTGCTGAGCCACCACTCACAATGTCATCTGAATTCATCTTCTAGCCATCTCCATTTTTAAGCTTCAAAACACTCTTCAAAATTTCACCCCACCCCATCCATAACCATTCCAATATCACATCTTCCGAACCTTTCAGAATTAACATGGAACAAAGTCAACAACATATAAAAAACTAGTGGAACCATAAAAAAATAAGTATAATATAACAAGAATAGCGAAATATTTTTTTTTTTCATAAATAGGAACAATTTCAAAGGAGAACTTTGACACTTGATGAAAGCATTGGTATTGCATTCACTATAATATCACATAAAATTGATATTATATAAGAATTTTATAAAAATATTTATGGAATACATAAGATGATAAAAATGTAGTATGTAAAAGTATAGTTATTAAAATGTAATTATACTTTATATAAAAATAAATTATTAAATTTTTATAAATTTCATTACTTAACATTGTATTGTTTCTAAATTATGTGTTTTTTAATATTATATTTTTTATAATAATAATGATTGTATAATTTTATTGTTGTTATGATATCAATAGTTTTGATATTTTTTATTAGTTGTTATTTTGTAATTTTGAAAACTACAATTTCAAATAAGATAATTTAAAATTTTATATTTATGCAAATTGATATTCGATTGTAATTATACATTTAAATTATCTTAAATATTTTCACTCTTTTGAACATTTATAATATTTTGTTTTATTCAATATATTGATTTAATAATCATCATTTCTTTCTAATTTGATTATTTATTGTTTTAATATTTTTTTATAATTTTATAAATTTAATATTTTTAAAATTTTATATTTTTTAAATATATCATTTTAATTCTATATATTGTGTAATTTTGCAGCTTTAATTACTAACTTTATAATTTCCATTTTTAAAATTTTTATGATGTTAATATTTTGAAATCTTTTATATATCTTTTAATAAATTTTATTGAAGATGTTGTCATATGCATTTAAAGATTAGAGATAGAGATATCCAATGAGTCGGATGGCCCTCGCTTAATTCGAGGAAAATTTGAAATAGTTGTTCAAGGCATGGCATGATGAAGAGTCATGCTTGCCAAGTGCACAAGATGACCCATGACACCACCAATGACATGCCATGCTTGCCTAGGGTGTAGGCTAACCCACAACACCGCCAATGCCATGTTGTGCTAGGTAAAATGGCCCACATGCCAAAATTTAGCACCACATAGGCCTTTTGGCAATCCCAACATGCGGCAAATGCCTTTGGGCAGAAGGTTTATTTTTTGGTATATCAAATGTAAAATAATTGAAAAAATAATTTTATTTATCAAAAATTAAAAAATAGATCAAATTTCAAAATGACAAAGCTTTAGTGCACTAAAAAACATCAAAATTATTTTGCCTTTCAAATAATTTTAAAAATAAATAAATCTTGATTTTCAAATTTGGAAATCAAAATTTCAATTCAAAAACCAATAACTTTTAAACAAGATATTCTTTAAAATAAGGATGATGAGACTAGGGTTATAACTCATATCATTCTTTACATAAAAAACCCTTTACCATCCACACAAATGATTTTTTTTTATTTTGAGATAAATAAATAAATAGATAAATAAATATATAAATATACACACACACACACCTACATTCATTATTATAATTATATATAACCATATGAAAATATGTATATATATATGTGTGTGTATGTATAGATATAAATATATATTCATATATGTTTATTTAGTTTATATATATATGTTTATATAAATAAATATATCTATATATATTTATATATATAAACATATAAATATGTGTTGATGAAGTGGTCCACCACGCTTCACAGCTTTGATCTCTGATAATTGGAGAAATGTGGCTTTAGAAGCTGTTATTTTGCACCTTCTAACATCTCAAGTGGAGAATTTTCATCATGTTTATTTTTCATTCATGAGGCAAAGGAGTAGGGCTAGAATCATGAGGTCTAATCAACAGAGTCAATAAAAAAAACCCTTTTGGAGTGTGAAAATAGCTTGCCTTTCCTTGGCAAAAGGAAGAAGGGAGGTTTTTCAAAAATTTTTTGATTGAGTAAAATGTGGCATTGCTGATTAGTGAAAAGTTGTCATTCAACAATAGATAATTAGTCTTGGTAGGCGCACAATGGTTGATTGTTCATTATGGGTATGTACAATCAGTTCAAATCTTTGCTTTAAAAGTAGTACTAGCAGGAGGAGTAACACTAGGAGTTTTCCCATCTTAGATGTCCATGTTATGAAAAAGTAAGTCGGTAGTGATTAATCCACCTTTTCCTTTTTGCCTGATGCAAAAATATACTCATTGCATCCTATATATAAGGAACAATTGACTACCTGAAAGAAGAAAAGATATCCCACACCTTCCTTTATTATATTAGCTTTGTAATTAGAACTCATTTGCATATGCAGTTGCTGAATTAGCACTCATAGATTCAAACCCCTCCTTTTGTTTTGAAGCCTTGATGTATCACTCTTTACTTAATCCAAGTTTTTTCATGTTCCCTCCTTCAAAAAATATTTTTTTTATTACCCAAAGAGAAAATATGAATTTTTTGATTTGAATAATTCTAACATTGAATTCTAATTTATAGATTCAACTTGACTTGTACCTAGAATAGAAATTACATGTATCCAATTGAAATCTAGGCATTTTTTCTATCTTATGCTCAGGTGGGCTCTACAGATGCTAAAAAAAAGCATGAAAGTAAAGAGTTGATTGAGCGAATTGATAAACGAATCACAATTCTCAGCTATCACATTTAGAAAGACCACTAGTAAAATTTCACTAAATTAAATAAACTAAACGGTTAAAAAAAATCACAAAAAAAAAAATCTTCTGAAACTACTAGACACACAAAGCCACCGCATAACCCTCTTGCCCGTCGTATGCTATGGAGGTCAAACTAGCCTCTCTTTTGAATTTGATCTATACTATTGGTAAAAATTATTCTAATTACATATTGGTAATAATTATATTATTATTACAATACTTTATTTCATGTGCGCTATTTCAGAATGAAAATTATTGATTTCAACTAAGAAATATATTGACTACTACATACACTCACTTGTTAAAAAATTGTATTCTAATGAATCATCATTGTTGTGTGGTGTTTATTTAAATCAAAATCTCATATATTATAATAACGTGCATAGGATAATATTATTTATACTGTTGAAAATTTTTATGTTTGATATACCTTGATGCACAACTTCTTCAATCATTTCATATTTTTCTTCTTTTAGCTTTGGTTCACAAAGAAGATGATGCTACAGTAGTGTAGCATCGATAAGCTATAAAATAATTTATATTTTAAAAATAAAAACCAAACATTTAATAGATAATTTAGTTATGCATTTCTGTTTATTATTTTTAATATTTTAATAAATATTTAATGTATTGTATATATAATTATTATCAATTTAATAGAATCAATTACTTTGATAAAATCAAATTATTCACTTATAATTAAACTAATTATTCTAATTATATATGCATATATATTATAAATAAACAAAACCCTAAGACTTCCTTTATGATATATGGATAAGACTACAAAAGGGACTATGACCTAAATAAGATCTCAGGCTCATAGTATAAATTATTTCTTACAATAACTAATATTAATTTTAATTAATACCATTATAGAATTATAATTATACTCACTTAGTAATTTAAAAAAATTCTATTTGTTACTTAACACAAATTAAACTTATGTTAAAATTACAAAAATCTATTGATTGAACCAAATCATTAATATTCTAATTCATTCAATTTCTAATTATTTCCTTGAATTTTCTACTTAACCTATTTGAATTATCAGATTAAAATCTATCTGCATGGTTTGACAATATCAAAACTTATAAGCTTCCTCAAGATGAAATCATCAATCCTTTTAATATGACATGGAGTTCCATAATCTATTTCACTATACACTTGATAAATAATTCATAGAGTTTCATAATCTATTTCTAGTTCTCACTCTTTATAAATTAAAATTACTATTAAGAAGAGCATTTACATGTTAATCACTTCATGAATAGTATTAATAATAGTTATTATAACAATGATATATTTTATTTTATAAGTTTGTACAAAATAATTACACTATGTTGATCCCATTCAATACAGTCAAGTGTATTGGCACTAAAAATTAGAAATTTATCATTCACCATAGTCAAGATAGACATACTGAAATTTAATACTATAATCTTACTAATAGGTTATCCAACTCTATCAAGATTGTGAACAAACAAACCTATATTCAATAAAAATCAATGATTTTATCTTTTATCTGTAAGCTAAACTCTATGCACCAAATTATATATAGTATAGAATAAAGGAAACACATATTTAAAAATTCATATCTTTGTAAAATCTTTTATTTAAAATAAGAAAATGATGTAATTTAAGAAAATGGAAATATAATCAAAAATGGTTTTTTAATATAAATATGTTCCAATAATTTCTCACTTAATCTCAAATCCATTATGCCACTTGTTTAATTCCCATTCATTTTGTTTGTTGGCCAAAATATTTATCTGGAAAGCTCTTTGTAAAAGGATCCATCAAGTTATTTTCCGATGATATTTTCTTCACCACCTCATCTCCTCTTTTCACAATATCTCATATTATATGATATTTATGATTCATGTGTTTTAACCTTTTGTGAGTTCTAGTTTCCTTTGAAATTGTAACTTCTCTACTATTATTATAATAATGTTTAATAGGTACTTACACAAAAAAAAATGACCCTTAGATCCATTAGAAAGTTCTTGATGCATATAACCTCTTTGGTTACCTCTAAAACTACCATATATTTGGCTTCCAAGGTGAAATCAAAAATATAAGATTATTTGACATTTCTCTAGCTCATGGCTCTAGTTCCCAAAGTAAACACAAAATATGAGATGAATTTTTTGAAATCCTCATCTAATTAGAAATCTAAATATGTATACTTTATAGGTACAAGATTTTCCCCTTGATATACTAACATATAATATTGATTCCTTTTTAGGCATTTAATTATGTGTTTTAGTATTGTTCAATATTATTGTCTTGGACTACATTAATATTTGCTTACCATGCCTATAGAAAAAAGATATTGTGTCTATAACAAAGCATTACATATGTTAGGCTTCCTACTATAAATGCATTAGAAATTTCCTTCATTTTCTCTATCTCAATAGTTTTTTAGAACACTTTTTTTTTGATTGAGCGATTTCATGCCTAAAAGAAAGATAACCTTTCTTAAAATATTACATATTAAAATGATTATATATCTAATATATAAATAGCTTAAAACAAATCCAAAATTCTTTGTTTGCAATTTAGCAAAATCTTAATCCCAAAAATATGTATACTTCTTCTAACTTTGTCATATCAAATTTTCTAGACAACAAGACCTTAATCGAAGACAATGAGCTCACATCATTCTCAATGAGTAATATATCATCAATATTTAATACCAAGAATATTACAATATTGTCACTTCTCTTTATATACACATAATACTCTTCATAATATTAATCAAACCTATAAGACTTAAATGCTTCACCAAAGCAAAATTTCCAATATCTATATGCTTGTTTCAGTCTATAAATAGACTTATTTAACATACACAATATGTGCTCTCGACTTTTTTCTATGAAATTATCTGATTGTATCATATATGTATATATTTTTTTGAGATGTCCATTCAAAAAAATAGTCTTTACATTTATTTATATTTATCAAATCTCCTCATCATAATAAGTTGCAATGGACAAGAGAATCATGATTGACTTTGACTTTAGACTGTCTTTATGTGAAAGGGTCTCTTCATAATTGATTCTTTGTTTTGAGTAAATTATTTTGAAACAAGCCTAGCCTTGTAAATCTCAATATTGTAGTTTTTTCCTCTTTTTTTATTATAGATCCTCATAGACTTTATGAGTTTTACCCATTTAGGTGGTTCCATAAGATCTCATACATGATTAGATTACTTTGACTATATTTCTGATTCCATGGTCTTTTGCAATCATTTTGCATCTTTTTCATGAAGTGTTCATCATAGTTTTTTTGATCAATATCTAGATCAATATGGATTCTATCATAATACTCTTTAAAGAGTGTATCCCATATAAGTTGATGTAACCATCCCACTATGATGAGACATTCCTCTCGATTATATACTTTTAGTAACATGTTGCATAGATACTAATCTCTATGAATCATTATGACCATTAATATCTGATTGTGTAACTAGTATATCAATGATAGATTCATAAGGTTCAATATCAATATTCTCACTAATAATTCTTTCATTAGGATGAGGCAATGAGGTATCAAAGATACTACTTTGTTGTGTTCTTTCTGGTATTGAAAGAGTTTAGACTAACTTATCTCCTCTTAGTATCTTTAGAAAAATGTTACATTTGGGCTTATTATTAGCTATATAGTCTTATTCTAGGAATTATACATTGATACTAACAATGACCTTATGATCCTTTGGACTATAAAACAAACTAACTTTAGTTCCTCTAGGATATCCCATGATGAAATATATTTCTGTTCTTGTTTCCAACTTATTTACCTTCCCTTTTAGCATATATGCTGGCCAACCCTACAAATGAATTTTTTTAGACTAGGCATATGCCCAATCCATAATTTTGTTAGAGAAGAAGGTACATACCTAGATAGGACTAAGTTTAAAAAATAAGCTACTATTTCTAATGCACATCCAAATAACTTATTATTGATCTTACCATGTCCATAAGAGTCCTATTCTTTGTTTCAACCATATCATTCTACCATGGAATACCATGCACGAATAACTGAGATATAGTTTCTGATATAATAAGCAATCCTAAGCCCTCTAAAGAGGTACTCATCACAATGATTAGATCATAGTGTTTTGAGACATTTATTTTGATATTTTTCCTTTTTCATCATATTCTCTTTGAATTTCTCAAAGGCATCAAACTTATAACATATTAAATAAATGTCCCCATATCTTAGCAATCATAAATGAAAGTGATGAAATACTCAAAATCACATCTTGGTTGTATAGCCATGAGCCTACATAAATTAGAATGAATGAATTCTAGTAGCTCTTTGACTCTATAGACTTTAGCCAAAAAAAGGCATTTGGTCATTTTTCCTTCTAATTATGACTTGTATCCTAACCTAAGCATAAGTGACAAAGATATGTTTGGTTCATATTTGAATGATGTTTTATTTTTTGGCAAAGTGTTGATACTTTTCTATCAAAAGGATAATCTTTTTATTCAAGTAAATTATTAGAAAATCTTTGAATAAAAAAGAAAATAGATCCTTAATTAAACTAGAAATAAAAAGCAAGTTTTTTTTGATTGAATGTACATAAAGATAATCTTTCAAAATTAAAATAATATTTCTCTCAAACCGAAGCATTCAAGCTCTCATACAATAGTCACAACCTTTGTAGTGTTTACCATGCGAAGATCAATTTCTATCACTTAGTTGTCTGGTTTCATGAAACAATTACAAAAAATTATAGATATTATTAGTGGCACCCTGATATACGCATTAGGTATCCATAGGCATCATTGCTAAACATGATTCAACTACAAGTAATTGAGATTTATCTTACTTATTTACTTTGTAAAAAATAAATTAGACATTGGTTCTTATAGTGACCAGACTACTTGTAAAAAAAGATATTTATTTTGGCTTTTTTACCCTCATTTGTGACTTATGAACTATCGGTAGAACATAAGTATGTTTATGAAATTTATTCTTCTTTTTTTTTCAGTTTAGAAAAAGTTCATTTAGCTATAAATACTATATATGGTTTCCTAATAATACTTTCAACTAATACCAATTCTTTAAGCAATTGTGCTAAATTCTAATCAAGTTTATTCATATAATAATTTAGGCAAAATTGCTTAAAGAAATATGATAGTAATTGAAAAATAATATCAATCTAAGAATCAATATCAATCTTAGCTCTAAAGAAGAATATTTTATCTAGAAAACCAATCATCTTGAGAACATAATCCCTCACTATGGTGCTATCAGTCATTTTCTTATTCATCATATCTCTTATAGGTTTCTATCTGATAGAATGGGTATAATTCCCAAATATTAGACATCATGTCATAGGCAGTAGCTATAGACTGATGTTGATGTTGGAAAATAGTTAACATAAAAACTAATATATAACATTTAGACATCTCATCATTCTTTACCTAATTTTTATAAGGTTAGGTTTCCTCATCGGTTGCCCCCAGATGAAGTTTATCCAAACATAGATCTGTGAGTACAAACTTTTAGCTCTTAACTATCAGGACAATGTCAAGATTTCTTTTCTAATCTTTATAATTAGTTTTGTCAAGTTATTCTCTTTGAGAATGGTGGCAAGTGGGTAGAAAAATATTCTCCAAAAATTTATGATGAACTTATCAATTTAAATTTTATCACAATAATTAGTTCCCACCAACAATTCTTGAGTAAATAGATCATCAATCTGACACACCATGAACAACATATCTCAGTGAAAGGATAAATATTAATAATTATTTGTTTAGAAAGACAAATTCCTTTTAATATTTATCAATTACCATATAAGCTTTTAATATGAACAAAACATAACATTTAAACTTATGCCTAGATTACATATATATATATATATGTAAGATAGATTTTGAGACTAGTTAAAGATGCACCGTTGGGTTCATCGAAGGTGGAAACACTTCTAGTTTATGAATCTCGCCTGAAACTAGGCTGTTCAAAGTATAGAACCAATGCCATAAATAAGTTCTGACCAGAAGTCCCCCGATGTGCAAAGATGAGTGGGAGTTGATTCATATTGGGACCTCAAGAACTACTATTAGCTATTTTGGAATTTAATGAGGAATATGGAGAAAATATCAAAGCATATGATGACTAACAGCAAAATTTTTACTAAAAAGCCATCTTCTGAGCATAAAAAGAAAGTCTGGTGTTAGAAGATTACTCGCTAGATTACTTGCTAATAAAGGAAGTCTGATGTAAGAAGATTACTTGCTAAATTAGCTTACTACAAAAATTAGAAATGGAAAAATAATATGTCGCTATTAAAAGGTGATGATATTTTGACATTACATGGAAATAGAATCAAAAATAGAAGTAGAGATGAAAATTGAAATGGTTTAACCTTTCGTTGCTAATATCACATTGAGTCATTTTGTTAATGAAATGATAATTTCTCTAAAAATTATAATGAAAATGAATTCTATTTCAATTAGTTAAGAAACAAATTTTGGACCTGCTTCAGAATTTAGCGATGGAATTCTTTTATGTCTCTCATTTTGAAATGAAATTTTAGTCTGTCGCTATCAGAATTTAATAGTTTTGGCATTGAAATCCAATTCTGCCATTGCTTTAGAAATAAAAACTCATTCCTTCACTAATTGACATTAATTATTTTTTTTGAAGAACATTAATTACTTCGTATGTTCAAAAAAAATTTAGGGTTTGGGCAAAATTATTACTAATTTTTATCGCCCATCAACCTAATCGAGCTTACTTTTCTCCATGCTCATGTTCATCACCCTAATCATCGATCATTAAGGTATGTAATTTAATTTCTTGATTTTTCCCATATATATTTAGTCCATATAAAATGCTTTATATGGTTTTTTGAAGATTCCTATTTTTTTTTTTTGCATTGCTCCATCATTATTTAATGCTTATTGTTGTATTTTGATTGGCATATTGATATGTATTAGAATTTCGAATTGTTGGATGATTCTATTACATAAATTACTTTTGTCAATATAGATACTATATAATTTTAATTTTAAAGGCATCACTTATTTTTGAACCTTAATTCATTGAGATTAAATAAAATACAAGATCACTTATTATGGAACCTTAATTCATTGAGATCAAAGAAATATAAGAGCACTTAACTTCATTGGAATATCATATATTAGGATTCATGTTTTCATTTTTTTCATTTTATATATCCCGAATATTATAGAATTTCAAAGTGTTCATTTATTAACCCCAAATGAAGGAATACTTAATTTCATAAAAGATTACTAGTTTCACACATCTGAAGAGTGAATCTCTAACCCTCAACATATATTTATATTATGATCTTTTATATATAAACTAAATTGAAAAAAAAAAATACTAGCGCATATACAACTTTTTGCATCACAATATTATAATCCTAGTAGTTTCAAATATCTTTTACATGCATACAATCTTAAAATCAAAGAGTACTATTTCTTGTAACAAATTATAATTGAGGGTGGTTGATCCAAAGTCCCAATAGTCAGGGGATAAACTCTATGGTTAAAGGTAACTCTTAATTATTTTAATGTTTTTTATGATTATGTGCACATATACCACACACTATAGTTCATTATTCAAATATAACATCATGTTATATTTATGAGTGTTATAATTTCTTATTTATCGATAGTGATTATGAGAAACTACTGGATTACACAGAAATATAAATAATGCACCCCATAATAATCAAACACCAGTTTTAACATGGTTTGCTAGTCATTCGACATGACTAACTATGTCCACCGTAAAAATGCTTAGCACTTATAGATTAATAACCAAATGTTACAGTATAAAATCAGAGAGAGAGAGAGAGAGAGAGACAAAGAATAGAGCATGCGTAACAAATTATGCATATAATGAATTTATAAGAAAAACAAATAGGGTTCTATAAATGGAACAAGTCAGATCAATAGAGTGGACCGAGTCAGAAAAGCAAATAGAGTTCTATAAGTTTGACCCCCATTATTATTTCAGTGCCACATGACTAATCTTTCACCATATTAGTACTTGCACCTTTAAATAAAACAGATAAACAAAAAAATAAATGGTTAAATAGATAACAAAACAAAATATATACTATAGTGTGATTTTTAATTTTATGTGATATTGATTATTTTCTTATTTTTTGCTAACATTTTTTTTATTCTTTTGGAATGTATTATTATGCTTTGCTTGTATGTGATTTTTACTTTTTTTTTGATTTCATCCTTTATAGATAAATATTAAATATTTAATTTTTTGTATATGAGAAAAATACAACTGAAGGGTATAGGTAAATATCTAAGAGATTAATGCAACCCACATCATTGTATCATTTTAATACAAACTGACCTATTAATGATGTGACTACAAAATTTTTGTGACTTTTTTGTAATGCCATAAATATATTATTACAACTTTTTTATAAATAAGTCATTATCTATATTATTATTATTCAATATAAGTTGGGATTATATGTTACAAGAATAAAAAATATTATACGATCATCAATAAATGAATATAAGACTAAGAGATGGGATATTGCCCTATGAGTTTGTAGAGGGTATTGATGAGTTTGTTGGCTTTGTTTAAAAATACTCTAATTTAATGGATAAAGCAAAAATAAGATGCCCATGCAAGATCATAAATATCAGAATCAGAGTTTCTAAGATGGGCTTGAAATATTGCTTGGTTAAGAAGGAAACTATTTGGACATTAATTATGCACATGTTAAAAAAATGAGGAATAATTAATTCAACATTTATTCGAGTAGCAAGGATAAATTAAGTATTTATCCATGGAAATGGGTAGAAGAAATCAAGTAATAGTTCGTGGAGGATAAATTTAACATTTATTCAGTGACGTCAGCACTACAAATATCTCTCTACATTCTCTTACATATATAGAGGATATGTTAGCATCACCTCATCATGTGACACAGATTGATTGTCATTGATATTTTGTATTTATCTCATTCTATATTAGAAGGTATTGTTAGCTCCATCCCACCTATCTTAGTAGATACGTGCATTACTACTACAACATCGACAATTGCTAGATATTCACAATTTATTATTTGTAAGCAAAGTTATGATAACATATTCATATGGTCAACAATTAACAATAAATAGTATGTGCCTTTTAGAAATATGCTACATGCATAAAATATCATTTTTCATTTTTTTATTTGTATAAAATTTAAATTACAATTTTCCATGAAAACATAAATAAATTATTATGGTTAAAATATCAAAATTTTAATTAATAACAAACTATGATGTTGTTACTAATCCACCTTTATCATTGAGAATTAAAATAATATTTGCATTATGATGTTTCTGATAAATAATAAAAATGAATAAAATAATAACTTGGTAACATAATAATGAATGAATTTCATTTATATGTATAAGTATGTACCAATATTAAATTACTATTAAGTTTATTTCTTCTTTTTCTCATACAATCAATATATTTAAGAAAAAAATTAGTTGCAGAGGATTTAAAGTAGAGTAAAGTATGCCCAAATATGAAAAATTATTGTTGGGAAGAATTTAAAATACAATTTTATTATATTTACCAATATGTGTAGTGTGTAATTATTTTTTTATGAAATACTATAAAAAGTAATACATCATAATGTATTGTTGTTTTTTTTTTGTTTTTTATAGAAAAAAATATAATTGGAATAGCACTTTGTTGATCTCGGTGAAGGATACAAGGAAATATGTGGCTAGTATTACATATAATAATTAACTTGGAAAATAGAAAAAAATATATGATAAAGATGCAAAATCAAATAGTATTCTTTTTAATGTTTGGATCAAGGTGGGAATACTACAATAATGAGGAGTTCGAGGCCTTGTTCCAGATGGTATCATATAATCGTCGATCAAAGAAAGTTGGTGAAGGATTATGACCTTCCAAACATATCGGAGGTTCAAATATTTAGTAAATTTGGTAAAATTATATTTCTTAATTTATTATGATTTTAATTTTGTGAATGCAAATGATACTAAATTTATAATAATTTATCATGTATATTATTAGTAAATATTATTTATTTTCAAGAGGTCAAGTTGGGATGTCAACCAACACTGTTTAAGGTGTAAAGCAAATGCACAATAAGAAAGATAGATTATTTATAGAATATTGGTCAAATGATATTGATGTGAGCTTCTCAAGTTGTATTTTTAGTGTCTTATGTAAATTACAATATATGAAACAATAATTTGTAAAAAAAATATATTTTTTGGTATTCACAAGAATTAATATTAAAAGTCAAGTATTTTTTTACTATTACTAATGAGTTATTATTTATAGACTCTTTAAATGTAATACCGACTTTATTTTTTATATTATTTTTTAGTAGTGTATTGACAATTTGATGTGCTATTATCTATTTTATCTAATTATAGTACTAATGAGTTATGTATATTGTAAAAATTGTAGAAAGATATGAAGAATATGGTTGCCATTGATTCATAATTGACAAATCCATCTATAGAGGCTCTAAAGATTGATATTGTACATATTTACATTTAGGTTGTTGGAGTAGAGCCATAAAATGGCAAGTGTATAGTCTTGGTACCCGTGTATCTAGATTTTATCCAGGTTTCTATTTAAAGTTCTTCATCATAAATGCAATGACAGAAAATTGAATATATTACTAAGGAAGAATGAAGAGATGCAAAAGAAAATTTGAAGAAATGAAAAAAATAGATGCTAAAAGAATGAAAAGAGAGAATGAAATAATAAACAGAGAGGAAGAAATACAATAGAAGATTTTAAAGATGTAGAAAATAATGTATAAGTTAACAAAGGCATTATCTCTTTTTCTTCATTATGAAGAGAATCCATCTAGATCTCTATAGTACAATATTCATTTCGACAAAGACTCGTAGTTGTTTGTGATGTTTGTTTATTTTTTTTATCTAAAGTTTTTATTGTGTAATTTTAGTTTCCGTGTAATTATTTTTTGATTAAGTTATGAATGTGTATTGTAATTGATAGACTTTTATGCTTGTTATTTGATATGTTACTCTGTAGTGGATGTTATGTGAATATCATTTAATGAATAATATATGCATGTGTTTGTTTGATAATTTATTATAGGTTATATGATTTCTGTAAGTATTTGTATTGTATATAACATATAGAAATTGCAACAACAGAGACATGTTCCCATTATAGACATCGGAAATGGAAAATGGCTTTTTAAAATCTATTTCTAATTTAGAAATGAATCTTGCATTTCTATTTTATTCCATTGCAAATTTAGCGATAGGATCCAATATCTCATTTATGTCGATAAAATTAATGATGGAAAAATTACGTTGCATATTTTAGAAATAGTTGGGCATTATTCATTTCTAAAATTTAGAATGGAGCACTTTAGAATGAATTCTTTCCAATTTTAATTACATTGTTATTTGAAGATTCCAAAGGAATTAGAAATGGAATTGAGTGTTTCTAATTTTGTCTTTTCTTGTAGTGTTACATCTACACATATATATGTAGGCTGTTGAGCCTATGCCGACTTGCTTGCATGGCCATACCCTACAACCAATTGGCAGCCAATAGGTCAGCAATGGTTTTGATGTTTGGTTTGAGCTTGGTGGGTTGGCCACTGGTGCCAAGCAGCCATCCCAAGTTAAGCTAGAGATAAAAAATGTTGGACATGAAATTGTCGGGCTTGACAAGGGTCCAACTCATCTTGGTACGAGCCCGTGAGTGTGAAATGATGCTTGTTTGCCTAGCTAGGCCTATAGGCTTTCTCAACCATGGCTACATGGGTTGCTTGCAAGCGTGCCATGTTTGGCATGACATGTTCATAGATTTGTTTAGATTTTGGTAGGTGTCCAAACAAATAAATCTAGGACACTATTTCTATAATCCTTTGAGCCTATTCTTTTGCTTATCACATTGAAATAAAAAGTAAATTATGTTTTGATGCACAAACTAAAAAATATTTTACAATTAAAAGATTATTTATTTTTAATAATATGAAAAAAATACACAATTTTGTGCATGTTAAGTATCTAAAAAAAATTTTTGATTCTTTTTTTCAAATTACTATATTAGAATTACATTATCAATTTGACAACAGCCTTTTTGAATTATAATATCAATTTTAGAACTTAAAAAGTAGTTTTTGACACGTGACAAAGTTTTGCCTTAGTAAAAGTAGACTTCACAATTTAAAATGTGCGTGCGCGTATGTTGGTTGATATATATATATATATGATTATAAACATGTTATATATAAAATTGGAAAACTACATTTGAATTAGAAAATTAGTATTGCAATACATGCATATAGCACACACACACACACACACACACACACAAACACACATAAAATTAGCTTTTTATGAAGAAATCAAGTTGTTCTTTAAAGATATGGTATAAATGGGCTGGGACAAAATCATTATTCTCATAAAAATGTATGAAAACATACAAATTAAACTTTTTTTTTGTAGATATATATTTTTTGTTGTTGCACAGAAATATAATCTAGCCATAAAAAATATATACATAAACAAGATGGTTGGGATGCATCTACTAAATACTTTTCATTACATATGGTTAGGTGAAAATTTTTAAAAAATATCCAAAATTAGAAACATTAAGTTATAATATCTTAAAATTTTAAATTTTTGCATAACCTTACCCTTTTGATTGAGACAATGCTAGAAACTAAATATTATAAATATTTAGTCTAGGTGATCGCATATACTGACATATATGCCACCATGAACTCCTTTGTAGAACATTAATTATAATTATAGAGAACTATGCCTCCTTCATGGAATTCACATTTGCTCAAAAATTATATGACTAGTGTGATTATATCACAAAACACAAATTTAATACACCCTTTAATGAGATTATATCTCATTAATTATATTTTTTTTATCCTACAAACATTAAATAAAAGTTTGCATTTGATTATTATTGTGGATTATAATTTGGTATTTTTAATTTCAATAGTATGAATCGTTTTGGTAGTTAAATGTCTAAAAGGTTTGTTTGTTTTCTTTCGGCAAAATATATCTTATTAATTTCAACAAAATAGGAATATGCTATGTGAGGCGTGTATTTAATATTGTGACAGAAATATTATCATAAAAATTATGTTGGTTTATCTTTCCATAATTTTAGTAGAATTTATATATTCTATGTATATAAGTGTTCATTAAATCTTAATATACATTTGGCAATGTTCAAAAAAATCAAAATCAATTCAAATGATTTAATTGGAATCACGATAATTAAGTAAACCAAGTTTTTTGTATAAAAAAAGTTGTGGTACAAGGTGATTAGTATTCAGACTCGAGTTTTCTCTAATTTGTGATGTTAGAACACTTATATACCTACAAATTGGTATGATAGGTGGGTTAATTGTTTTTTTTATGATAATTTATGTTTCACCAAGAATTGATTTTTGCCAATTCAAGATGGAAGAAAACAACTCCATCAAAATGATTAAGTTCGAATAGTCTAACTATTTAATATGTAAAATATAAATTCTAGATTATTTAATGATTATAGATCTTTTTGACCTTATTTCCTGTGAATCATAACTATACCAAATTAGTGAAATAAAATTGATCAAAGAGTATTACAAGGTTTCTATCATTGTTCAACATGGAGCCTATTAAGTATTTTACATCATATTTTTGCAATTACATTAGCAAATACTACAATGATAAATATAGAATTGATACATAAGAAAAATATAATGAGAAATTAGATTATATCAATTCAATATTTTGTTAACCTAAAATAGCAAGATGAAGCTGAAATGATGGCACTAGTAACGTTATTGAAAGATAAGTTCTGGACATCTTTACA
>JAREIK010007297.1:0-44668 GCA_029783825.1 Sapria himalayana | reverse complement strand
AAATAATATATTTCAAAACCTATATACCTGATTCAAAATCAGTGTAAATATATTACTAAATAATAATTTTTTTTGTTTAAATTTTTATTCTTTTTAAGGTTATATTTTTTTTGATTAAAAATAAATATTAAAATTTATTTGTCTCACTCATTATTTATTTTGTAATTCATTTCTATAAATATAAACTAATAAATAATTAAAATGATTATTTAAAATTATAATGAATACAAATTAAGATGAAATTTGTGATTTATTATAAATGGTATACCGGTTTATTGGTTTGATTAGTTTAGTGTGTTTTTGTTGTTTTGAAGTTTAGCAATTTATGTTTTTAGCATTTTGTGGTTTATAGGTTTTTATTTAAAAAAAAAATAAAAATTTTTTTTTTATATTTTTTCAGATTTTCAAAGGTTATAACCATTGAAAATAAGATAATTTTTAAAATTTTTTTAATGTGAATACCATGTATAATTATATTAATCTTACTAATTATATATCATATAAATTCAATACACATAATTAAATTAAATATTTAAAATTATAATATATACTCATAAAAATGAGATTTATTATTTATTAAGTAGTATATAGATATTAAAAGGTTTATATATTTAGGGGTTTCGTAGTTTATGAGCTTACTGATTTAAGTAAGCTGGAATTAATGATCTATAGGCTTTTTTTAAAAAATGAAATAAAAAAAATTATTTTTATTATTTTTTATCAGATTTTGAAGGTTATAACCATTGAAAATATGATAATTTTTAAATTTATTTCAAAAGTGAATACAATATTTATTTATTATAATCATAATAATTATATATAATATAAATTAAATATAATCAATTTTATTAATAGATATTCAAATATATCTAAAAAAATAAATTAAAAATCTATAATGAATATGATTCATATTACTTAAAATATAATATGAAAACCTAAAATGATTCAAAAGCAAAGGAAAATGTATTACTAAATAATAATTATTTGTTTTAAAATTTTTTTTTAAAATATTTTATCTATATTTTATTGATGAAAAATAATTTATATAAATTATATCTATCTAACTCATAATTTATTTTGTAATTAATATTTATATAAAAATAAACAAATAACTAATTAAAATGAATATTTTAAATTATAATGAAAACAAAAATATTGAGAATTATTATTTATTGGTTTAATTTAAATTAGATCTGTCTCACTGATAATTTAATTTGTAATTAATATTTCTATAAAAATAAACTGATAAATAATTAAAATAAAAATTAAAATTATACAGAATACAAATTTAAATGATATTTATGATTTATTATTAATGTATACTAGTTTAATGGTTTAAGTATTTAGCGATTTTTTTTGTTTAGGAGTTTAGTGTTTTATGTTTTTAAAGCATTTAGTGGTTTTTAGGTATTATTTAAATAATAAAATAACAAAAAATACAATTTTTTATCATTTTCATAGGTTATAACCTTTGAAAATATAATAATATTTAAAATTTTTTGAAATGTGAATAAAATCTTAAGTTATATTAATATTAATAATTATATATCATTTAAATTCAATTTAAACAATTTTATTGATAGATATATTAATAATGATCAAAAATTGAATTAATAAACTATTAATAATAAGATAGAGATTAATTAATAAACTATTGATAGATATTATAGTTATCTTATATTATATAGGTCATATAGGTTTAATGCTTTCATTATTTAGGGGGTTTTGGGGTTTAGGAGTCTCTAGATTTAAATGTTTAGGTATTTAGTGGTATTTATGTTTTATTTAAATAATAAAATTATAAAAAAATATTTTTATGATTTTTATCATTTTTGAAGGTTATACCCTTTGAAAATATATTAATTTTAAAATTTTTTTAAAAAAGTAAATATAATAATTAGTTATAATAATCATAATAATTATAAACATTAATATTCAATATAAGTAATTTTTTAAAATCTATAATCAATAAGATTGATATTACTTAAAATATAAAATGAAAACCAAAAATGATTCAATAGAAAAGGAAAATGTATTACCAAATAATAATTATTTGTTTTGAAATTTTTTTTGTTTTAAAAAGATTATCTATATTTTATTAATGAAAAATTATATATATAAATTATATCTATCTAACTCATAATTTATGTTGTAATTAATATTTATATAAAAATAAACAATTAACTAATTAAAATGAATATTTTAAATTATAAACAATAATATTGAGAATTATTATTTATTATTTAGGGTATACTGGTTTAATTTAAATTAGATCTTTCTCACTGATAATTTAATTTGTAATTAATATTTCTATAAAAATAAATTGATAAATAATTAAATTAAAAATTAATAATTATACAGAATACAAATTTAAATGATATTTATGATTTATTATTAAAGTATACTAGTTTAATTGTTTATGTATTTAGAGGTTTTATCGTTTAGGAGTTTAGTGATTTATGTTTTTAGGCATTTAGTGGTTTATAGGTATTATTTAAATAATTAAATAACAAAAAAAAAATTTGAACTTTTTTCTCATTTTATTAGGTTATAACCTTTGAAAATATAATAATATTTAAAATTTTTGAAATGTAAATACAATCTTATTTATATTAATATTAATAATTATATATCATATAAATTCAATATAAATAATTTGATTGATAGATATATTAATAATGATCAAAAATTAAATTAATAAACTATTAATAATAAGATACAAATTAATTAATAAACTATTGATAGATATTATAATTATCCTTTTTTATATAGCTTATATAGGCTTAATGCTTTAAGTATTTAAGGGATTTTGGGGTTTAGGAGTCTATAGATTTAAATGTTTAGGTATTTAGTGATTTATAATTTTTATTTAAATAATAAAATTATAAAAAAAATATTTTTGTGATTTTTTATCATTTTTGAAAGTTATAACCTTTGAAAATATAATAATTTTTAAATATTTTTTCAAATGTAAATATAATATTTAGCTATAATAATATTAATAATTATAAAACATTAAAATTCAATATAAGTAATTTTATTGATAGATATTATAATAATGATCAAAAAATAAATTAATAAACTATTATGAATAAGATTGATATAAATTAAAATATAATTTCAAAACCTATATACACTGATTCAAAATCAGTGTAAAATATATTAGTAAAAAATAATTTTTTGTTTTTAAATTCTTAGTTCTTTTTTAAGGTTATATTTTTTTTGATTAAAAATAAATTATTAAAATTATATTTGTCTCACTCATTATTTATTTTGTAATTAACATTTCTGTAAATATAAACTAATAAATAATTAAAATGAATATTTAAATTTATAATGAATACAAATTAAGATGAAATTTATGATTTATTATAAATGGTATACTGATTTATTGGTTTGATTATTTAGAAGTTTTGTTGTTTAGGAGTTTAGCAATTTATGTTTTTTGGCATTTTGCGGTTTATAGGTTTTATTTAAATAAAAAAAATAAAAATTTTTTTTTTTCGATTTTTTCGGATTTTCAAAGGTTATAACCTTTAAAAATAAAATAATTTTTAAAATTTTTTGATATGTGACTGCCATGTATAATTATATTAATCTTTCTAATTATATTTCACATAAATTCAATCTAAATAATTAAATTAAATATTTAAAATTATAATATATAGTCATAAAATGAGATATATTATTTATTAAGTAGTATATAGATATTAAAAGGTTTATGTATTTAGGGGTTTCGTAGTTTATGAGCTTACTGATTTAAGTAAGCTGGCATTTAATGATCTATAGGCTTTTTTTTAAAATGAAATAAAAAAAATTATTTTTATTATTTTTTATCATATTTTGAAGGTTATAACCATTAAAAATATGATAATTTTTAAATTTTTTTCAAAAGTGAATACAATATTTATTTATTATAATCATAATAATTATATATAATATAAATTCAATATAATCAATTTTATTGATAGATATTCTAATAAATCTAAAAAAATAAATTAAAAATCTATAATAAATAAGATTCATATTACTTAAAATATAATTAGAAAACCTAAAATGATTCAAAATCAAAGGAAAATGTATTACTAAATAATAATTATTTGTTTTTATATTTTTTTTTATTTCAAAAAGTTTATCTATATTTTTTTGATGAAAAATATTTTATATAAATTATATCTATCTAACTCATAATTTATTTTGTAATTAATATTTATATAAAAATAAACAAATAACTAATTAAAATGAATATATTAAATTATAATGAAAACAATAATATTGAGAATTATTATTTATTATTTAGGGTATACTGGTTTAATTTAAATTAGATCTGTCTCACTGATAATTTAATTTGTAATTAATATTTCTATAAAAATAAACTGATAAATAATTAATATAAAAATTTAGAATTATATTGAATACAAATTTAAATGATTTTTATGATTTATTATTAATGTATACTAGTTTATTGGTTTAAGTATTTAGAGGTTTTGTCGATTTGGTGTTTAGTGATTTATGTTTTTAGGCACATAGTGGTTTATATATATTATTTAAAAAATAAAATAACTAAAAAAAATGTTGTAATTTTTTATCATTTTCATAGGTTATAACCATTGATAATATAATAAATCATAAAATTTTTGAATTATGATTACAATCTTTAGTTATATTAATATTAATAATTATATATCATATAAATTCAATATAAACAATTTTATTGATAAATATATTAATAATGATCAAAATTTAAATTAAAAATCTATTAATAATAAGAAAGAGATTAATTAATAAACTATTTATAGATATTATAATTAACATTTATTATATAGGTTATATAGGTTTAATGCTTTAAGTATTTAGGGGCTTTTGGGGTTTAGGAGTCTATAGATTTAATTGTTTTTGGTATTTAGTGATTTATAATTTTTATTTAAATAATAAAAATATAAAAAATTATTTTTGTGATTTTTTATCATTTTTGAAGGTTATAACCTTTTAAAATATAAAAATTTTTAAATTTTTTTTCAAAGGTAAAAATAATATTTAGTTATAATAATCTTAATAATTATAAAACATTAAAATTCAATATAAGTAATTTTATTGATAGATATTATAATTATGATCAAAAAATAAATTAATAAACTATTATTAATAAGATTGATAGTAATTAAAATATAATTTAAAAACCTATTTACAATGATTAAAAATCAAAGTAAAATATATTACTGAATAATAATTTTTTGTTATTTAATTTTTACTTCTTTTTATAAGCTTATATTTTTTTTTGAATAAAAAATAAATTTTTAAAATTATATTTGTCTCATTATTTATTTTGTAATTAACATTTATATAAAAATTAATCTAATAAATAATTAAAATGAATATTTAAAATTATAATGAATACAAATTTAAATGAGATTTGTGATTTATTATATATGGTATACGATTTTATTAGTTTGATTATTTAGGAGTTTAGCAATTTATGTTTTTAGACATATTGTGGTTTATAAGTTTTATTTACATAATAAAAATAATAATTTTTTTTATAGATTTTTTCTGATTTTCAAAGGTTATAAACTTTGAAAATAAGATATTTTTAAAATTTTTTGAAATGTGAATACCATGTATAATTATATTAATCTTACTGATTATATATCATATAAATTCAATATAAACAATTTTAATGATAGAAATTATAATAATGATCAAAAATTAAATTAATAAGTTATTTATAAAATTATAAATTTTAATCAAAATATATTTACATGATGCAAAATGATTCAAAATCAAATCAAAATATATTACTAAATAATAGTATTTAATTTTTAAATTTTTTTTTCTTTTTATAAGCTTATATTTTTTAAAAAAAAATCAATTATTTAAATAATGTTTGTCTCACTCAAAATTTATTTCGTAATTAATTTTTGTAAAAAATAAAAACTATAAATAATTAAATTGAATATTTAAAATTATTATAAATAGACATAAAAATGAGATTTATTATTCATTAAGTAGTATATAGATGTTAAAGGTTTTATGTATTTATGGGTTTCAGGGTTTATGAGCTTATTGATTTAAGTAAGCACGCATTTAAAGGTCTATAGACTTTATTTAAAAAATGAAATAACAAAAAATTTATTTTTATTATTTTTTTATCATATTTTGAAGGTTATAACCATTGAAAATATAATAATTTTTAAATTTTTTTCAAAAGTGAATACAATATTTATTTATTATAATCATAATAATTATATATAATATAAATTCAATATAATCAATTTTATTGATAGATATTCTAATAAATCTAAACAAATAAATTAAAAATCTATAATGAATATAATTCATAATATGAGAATATAATATGAAAACCTAAAATGTTTCAAAATCAAATCAAAATATATTACTAAATAATAATATTTAATTTTTAAAAATTTTTTTCTTTTTATAAGCTTATATTTTAAAAAAAAAATCAATTATTTAAATAATGTTTGTCTCACTCAAAATTTATTTTGTAATTAATTTTTGTAAAAAATAAAAACTATAAATAATTAAATTGAATATTTAAAATTATTATAAATAGACATAAAAATGAGATTTATTATTCATTAAGTAGTATATAGATGTTAAAGGGTTTATGTATTTAGGGGTTTCAATGTTTATGAGCTTACTAATTTAAGTAAGCAGGCATATAAAGGTCTATAGTATTAATTTAAAAAATGAAATAACAAAAAATTTATTTGTTTTATTTTTTATAATATTTTGAAGGTTATAACCATTGAAAATAGGATAATTTTTAATTTTTTTTCAAAAGTGAATACAATATTTATTTATTATAATCATAATAATTATATATAATATAAATTCAATATAATCAATTTTATTGATAGATATTCTAATAAATCTAAAAAAATAAATTAAAAATCTATAATGAATATAATTCATATTAATTAAAATATAATATGAAAACCTAAAATGATTCAAAAGAAAAAGAAAATATATTACTAAATATTAATTATTTGATTTGAAATTTTTTTTCTTTTAAAAAGTTTATCTATACTTTTTGGATTAAAAATAATTTATATAAATTATATCTATCGAAATCATAATTTATTTTGTAATTAATATTTATATAGAAATAATCAAATGACTAATTAAAATGAATATTTTAAATTATAATGAAAACAATAATTTTGAGATTTATTATTTATTATTTCGGGTATACTGGTTTAATCTAAATTAGATCTGTCCATTGAAAATCTAATTTGTAATTAATATTTCTATAAAAATAAACTGATAAATAATTAATATAAAAATTAAAAATTTTACTGAATACAAATTTAAGTGATATTTATGATTTATTATTAATGTATACAAGTTTAATAGTTTAAGTATATAGAGGTTTTGTCTTTTAGGTGTTTAGTGATTTATGTTTTTAGGCACTTAGTAGTTTATAGGTATTATTTAAACAATAAAATAACAAAAAAATTATTGTAATTTTTTCTCATTTTCATAGGTTATAACCTTTGAAAATATAATAATATTTAAAATTTTTGAAATGTGAATACAATCTTTAGTTATATTAATATTAATAATTATATATCATATAAATTCAATATAAACAATTTTATTGATAGATATATTAATAATGATCAAAAATTAAATTAATAAACTATTAATAATAAGATAGAGATTAATTAATAAACTATTGATAGATATTATAGTTATCTTTTATTATATAGGTTATATAGGTTTAATGCTTTAAGTATTTAGGGGGTTTTGGGGTTTAGAAGTCTATAGATTTAAATGTTTAGGTATTTAGTGGTATATAAGTTTTATTTAAATAATAAAATTATAAAAAAATTATTTTTGTGATTTTTTATCATTTTTGAAGGTTATACCCTTTGAAAATATATTAATTTTTAAATTTTTTTTCAAAAGTAAATATAATATTTAGTTTTAATAATCTTAATAATTATAAACATTAAAATTCAATATAAGTAATTTTATTTATAGACATTATAATAATGATCAAAAAATAAATTAATAAACAATTATTAATAAGATTGATAGCAATTAAAATATAATTTCAAAACCTATATACAATGATTCAAAATTAAAGTAAAATATATTACTAAATAATATTTTTTTGTTTTTAAATTTACTTCTTTTTATAAGCTTATATTTTTTTTTGATTAAAAACAAATTATTAAAATTATATTTGTCTAACACATTATTTATTTTGTAATTAACATTTCAATAAAAAATAAACTAATAATTATTTAAAATGAATATTAAAAATTATAAAGAATACAAATTAAAATGAAATTTGTGATTTAATATAAATGGTATACCAGTTTATTGTTTTTATTATTTAGGAGTTTTGTTGTTTAGGCATTTAACAATTTATGCTTTTAGGCATTTTGTGGTTTATAGGTTTTATTTAAATAAAAAAAATAAAATTTTTTTTTTAGATTTTTTCGGATTTTCAAAGGTTATAACCTATGAAAATAAAATAATTTTTAAAATTTTTTGAGATGAGAATACCATGTATAATTATATTAATCTAACTGATTATATATCATATAAATTAAATATAAACAATTTTAATGATAGATATTATAATAATGATCAAAAATTAAATTAATAAACTATTAATAAAAATATAAATTTTAATTAAAAGAAATTTACATGATTCAAAATAAAATCAAAATATATTACTAAATAATAATATTTAATTTTTAAATTTTTCCTTCTATTTATAAGCTTATATTTTTTTTTATTAAAAATCAATTATTTAAATAATGTTTGTCTCGCTCTAAATTTATTTCGTAATTAATTTTTGTAAAAAATTAAACTATAAATAATTAAATTGAATATTTAAAATTATAATAAATAGTCTTAAGAATGAGATTTATTATTCATTAAGTAGTATATAGATATTAAAAGGTTTATGTATTTAGGAGTTTCGTAGTTTATGAGCTTACTGATTTAAGTAAGTAGGCATTTAATGGTCTATAGGCTTTAATTAAAAAATGAAATAACAAAAATTTATTTTTATTTTTTTTCTCATATTTTCAAGGTTATAAGCTTTCAAAATATAATAATTTCAAAATTTTTTTAAAGAGTGAATACAATATTTATTTATAATAATCATATTAATTAAATATAATATAAATTCAATATAATCAATTTTATTGATAGATATTCTGATAAATAAAAAAAATAAATTAAAAATCTATAATGATTTAGATTCATATTATGTAAAATATAATATGAAAACCTAAAATGATTCAATAGCAAAGGAAAATGTATTACCAAATAATAATTATTTGTTTTGAAATTTTTTTATCTTTCAAAAAGTTTATCTATATTTTTTTGATGAATAATAATTTATATAAATTATATCTATCTAACTCAAAATTTATTTTGTAATTAATATTTATATAAAAATAAACAAATAAATAATTAAAATGCATATTTTAAATTATAATGAAAACAATAATATTTAGATTTATTATTTATTATTTAGGGTATACTGGTATAATTTAAATTAGATCTGTCTCTCTGATAATTTAATTTGTAATTAATATTTCTATAAAAATAAACTGATAAATAATTAAAATAAAAATTAAAAATTATATTGAATACAAATTTAAATTTCATTTATGATTTATTATTAATGTATACTAGTTTAATGGTTTAAGTATTTAGAGGTTTTATAGTTTAGGAGTTTAGTGATTTATGTTTTTAGGCATTTAGTTTTTTATAGGTATGATTTAAATAATAAAATAACAAAAAAAATAATTGCAATTTTTTATCATTTTCATAGGTTATAAGCGTTGAAAATATAATAATATTTAAAATTTTTTATATTGTGAATACAATCTCTAGTTATATTAATATTAAAATAAATAAATCATTTAAATTCAATTTAAACAATTTTATTGATAGATATATTAATAATGATCAAAAATTAAATTAATAATCTATTAATAATAAGATAGAGATTAATTAATAAACTATTTATAGATATTATAATTAACATTTATTATATAGGTTATATAGGTTTAATGCTTTAAGTATTTAGGGGGTTTTGGGGTTTAGGAGTCTATAGATTTAAAAGTTTGAGTATTTAGTGATTTATAATTTTTATTTAAATAATAAAAATTTAAAAAATTATTTTTGAAATTTTTTATCATTTTTGAAGGTTATAACCTTTAAAAATATAATAATTTTAAATTTTTTTTCAAAAGAAAAAATAATATTCAGTTATAATAATATTAATACTTATAAAACATTAAAATTCAATATAAGTAATTTTATTGATAGATCTTGTAATAATGATCATAAAATAAATCAATAAACTATTATTAATAATATTGATAGTTATTAAAATATAATTTAAAAACATATATAGAATGATTCAAAATCAAAGTAAAATATATTACTAAATAATAATTTTTTGTTTTTAAATTTTTACTTCTTTTTATAAGCTTATATATTTTTTTTTGAATAAAAAACAAATTATTAAAATTATATTTGTCTCACTCATTATTTACTTTGTAATTAACTTTTCTATCAAAAATAAACTAATAAATAATTAAAATGAATATATAAAATTATAATGAATACAAATTAAAATGAGATTTGTGATTTATTATATATGGAATACCAGTTTATTGGTTTGAATATTTAGAAGTTTTGTTTTTTAGGAGTTTAGCAATTTATGTTTTTAGGCATATTGTTGTTTATAGATTTTACTTATATAATAAAAATAAGAAATTTTTTTTTTATTTTTTTTTTGATTTTCAAAGGATATACCTTTGAAAATATGATAATATTTAAAATTTTTTGAAATGTGAATACCATGTATAATTATATTAATCTTACTGATTATATATATCATATAAATTCAATATAAACAATTTTAATGATAGAAATTATAATAATGATCAAAAATTAAATTAATAAGCTATTTATAAAATTATAAATTTTAATCAAAATATATTTACATGATGCAAAATGATTCAAAATCAAATCAAAATATATTACTAAATAATAATATTTAATTTTTAAATTTTTCCTTCTTTTTAAAAGGTTTTATTTTTTTTATTAAAAATTAATTATTTAAATAATGTTTGTTTCGCTCAAAATTTATTTTGTAATTAATTTTTGTAAAAAATTAAATAATAAATAAATAAATTGAATATTTAAAATTATAATAAATATTTTTAAAAATGAGATTTACTATTCATTAAGTAGTATATAGATATTAAAAGGTTTATGTATTTAGGGGTTTTGTAGTTTATGAGCTTACTAATTTAAGTAAGCATGCATTTAATGGTCGATAGGCTTTATTTAAAAAATGAAAGAACAAAAATTTATTTTTATTATTTTTTCTCATATTTTCAAGGTTATAACCTTTGAAAATATAATAATTTTAAATTTTTTCATGAGTGAATACAATATTTATTTATAATAATCATAATAATTATATATAATATAAATTCGATATAAATAATTTTTTTCAGAGATATTCTAATAATTCTCAAAAAATAAATTAAAAATCTATAATGAATAAGATTCATTTTACTTAAAATATAATATGAAAACCTAAAATGATACAAAAGCAAAGCAAAATGTATTACTAAATTTTTTAAAATGTGAAGATAAAGATTGTTAATTCTTTAAATAAGAAAATAAATTTATATTTTAATTATTTAATAGTTTTATTTTATAGAAATGTTAATTACAAAATAAATAATGTGTGAGACAAATATAATTTTAATAATTTATTTTTAATCAAAAAAAATATAAGCTTATAAAAAGAAGTAATAATTTAAAAACAAAAAATTATTATTTAGTAATATATTTTTCTTTGATTTTGAATCATTGTATATTGTTTTGAAATTACATTTTAATTGCTATAAATCTTATTAATAAAAGTTTATTAATTTATTTTTTGATCATTTTTATAATATCTATAAATAAAATTACTTATATTGAATTTTAATGTTTATAATTATTAAGATTATTATAACTAAATATTATATTTACTTTTGAAAAACAATTTAAAAATTAATATATTTTCAAAGGGTATAACCGTCAAAAATGATAAAAATCAGAAAAATAATTTTTTTATAATTTTATTTTTTAAATAAAACTTATATATCACTAAATACCTAAACATTTAAATTTATAGACTCCTAAACCCCAAAACCCCCTAAATACTGAAAGCATTAAACCTATATAACCTATATAATAAAAGAAAACTATAATATCTATCAATAGTTTATTAATTAATCTAATTTTTAATATAATAAAACCCCCTAAATCAGTAAGCTCATAAACTATGAAACCCCTAAAAACATAAACCTTTTAATATCTTTATACTACTTAATAAATAATAAATCTCATTTTTATGACTATATATTATAATTTTAAATATTTAATTTAATTATTTATATTGAATTTATATGATATATAATTAGTAAGATTAATATAATTCTACATGGTATTCACATTTCAAAAAATTTAAAAAATTATCTTATTTTAAATGGTTATAACCTTTGAAAATCCGAAAAATTCGAAAAAGAAAATTTTTTATTTTTTTATTTAAATAAAAGCTATAAACCACAAAATGCAAAAAAACATAAATTGCTAAATTCCTAAACAACAAAAATCCTAAATAATCAAACCAATAAACCAGTATACCATTTATAATAAATCACAAATTTCATCTTAATTTTTATCTATTATAATTTTAAATATTCATTTTAATTATTTATTAGTTTATATTTATAGAAATGTTAATTATAAAATAAATAATGAGTGAGACAAATATAATTTTAATAATTTATTTTTAATCAAAAAAAATATAACCTTAAAAAAGAAGTATAAATTTAAAAACAAAAAAATTATTATTCAGTAATATATTTTACACTGATTTTGTATCAGTGTATATAGGTTTTGAAATTATATTTTAATTTCTATCAATCTTATTCATAATAGTTTATTAATTTATTTTTTGATCATTATTATAATATCTATCAATAAAATTACTTATATTGAATTTTAATGTTTTATAATTATTAAGATTATTATAGCTAAATATTATATTTACATTTGAAAAAATATTTAAAAATTATTATATTTTCAAAGGTTATAACTTTCAAAAATGATAAAAAATCACAAAAATAATTTTATTTTTTAAATAAAACTTATAAACAACTAAATACCTAAACCTTTAAATCTATAGACTCCTAAACCCCAAAACCCCCTAAATACTTAATGCATTAAACCTATATAACCTATATAATATATTATAATTATAATTATAATATCTATCAATAGTTTATTAATTAATATCGATCTTATTATTAATATTTTATTAATTTAATTTGTGATCATTATTGATATATATCTAACAATAAAATTGTTTATATTGAATTTATATGATATATAATTATTAATATTATTATAACTAAATATTATATTCACATTTCAAAAAATTTTAAATATTATTATCTTTTCAAAGCTTATAACCTAAGAAAATGAGAAAAAAGTACAAATTTTTTTTTGTTATTTAATTATTTAAATAATACCTATAATTCTAAATGCCTAAAAACATAAATCACTAAACTCCTAAACGACAAAACCTCTAAATACTTAAAACATTAAACTAGTATACATTAATAATAAATCATAAATATCATTTAAATTTGTATTCAGTATAATTTTTTATTTTATTTTAATTATTTATTAGTTTAATTTTATAAAAATATTAATTACAAATTAAATTTCATTGGACAGATCTAATTTAAATTAAACCAGTATACCCGAAATAATAAATAATAAATCTCAATATTATTGTTTTCATTATAATTTAAAATATTCATTTTAATTAGTCATTTGATTATTTTTATATAAATATTAATTACAAAATAAATTATGAGCAAGATAGATATAATTTATATAAATTATTTTTAATCCAAAAAGTATAGATAAACTTTTTAAAAAAAAAATTTTAAAATCAAATAATTATTATTTAGTAATACATTTTCCTTTGCTTTTGAATCATTTTAGGTTTTCACATTATATTTTAAGTAATATGAATCATATCATTATAGATTTTTAATATATTTTTTTAGATTTATTAGAATATCTATCAATAAAATCGATTATATTGAATTTATATTATATATAATTATTATGATTATAATAAATAAATATTGTATTCACTTTTGAAAAAAATAAAAAAATTATTATATTTTCAATGGTTATAACCTTCAAAATATGATAAAAAATAATAAAAATAAATTTTTTGTTATTTCATTTTTTAAATAAAGACTATAGACCTTTAAATGCCAGCTTACTTAAATTAGTAAGCTCATAAACCACGAAAACCCTAAATACATAAACCCTTTAACATCTATACTACTTAATGAATAATAAATCTCATTTTTATGTGTATTTATAATAATTTTAAATATTCAATTTAATTATATATACTTTAATTTTTTACAAAAATTAATTATAAAATAAATTTAGAGCGAGACAAACATTATTTAAATAATTGATTTTTTTTTAAAATATAAGCTTATAAAAAGAAGGAAAAATTTAAAAATTAAATATTATTATTTAGTATTATATTTTGATTTGATTTTGAATGATTTTGCAGCATGTAAATTTATTTTAATTAAAATATATAATTTTATAAATAGCTTATTAATTTAATTATTGATCATTATTATAATTTCTATCATTAAAATTGTTTATATTGAATTTATATAATATATATTCAGTATGATTAATATAATTATACATCGTATTCACATTTCAAAAAATTTTAAAAATTATCTTATTTTCAAAGGTTATAACCTTTGAAAATCAGAAAAAATCTAAAAATTTTTATTTTTATATTTATTTCGTAAATAAAACCTATAAACCAAAATATGCCTAAAAACATAAATTGCTAAACTCCTAAACAATAAAACTCATAAATAATCAAACCAATAAACAGGTATACCATATATAATACATCACAAATCTCATTTAAATTTCTATTCATTATAATTTTAAATATTGATTTTAATTATTTATTAGATTATTTTTTATAAAAATGTTAATTACAAAATAAATAATGAGTGAGACATATATAATTTTTATAATTTATTTTTTATTCAAAAAAAATAAAAGTTTATAAAAAGAAGTAAAAATTAAATAATAAAAAATTATTATTTAGTAATATATTTTACTTTGATTTTGAATCATTGTAAATAGGTTTTTAAATTATATTTTAATTACTTTCAATCTTTATTAATAATAGTTTATTAATTTATTTTTTGATCATAATTATAATATCTATCAATAAAATTACTTATATTGAATTTTAATGTATAATAATTATTAAGATTATTATAACAAAATATTAATTTTTAATTTGAAAAAAAATTTAAAAATTATTATATTTTCAAAGGTTATAACCTTCAAAAATGATAAAAAATCAAAAAAAATAATTTTTTTATAATTTTATTATTTAAATAAAAATTAAAAATCACTAAATACCTAAACATTTAAATCTATAGACTTTTAAACCCCAAAATCCCCTAAATACTTAAAGCATTAAACCTATATGACCTATATAATAATGTATAATTATAACATCTATCAATAGTTTATTAATTAATCTGTATCTTATTATTAATACTTTATTTATTTAATTTTTGATCATTATTAATATATCTATCAATAAAATTGTTTATATTGAATTTATATGATATATAATTATTAATATTGATATAACTAAAGATTGTATTCACATTTTAAATATAATTATTAATATAATTATTGATAGATCTATCAAAAATTTTAAATATTATTAGATTTTCAAAGGTTATAACCTATGAAAATGAGAAAAAATTACAAAATTTTTTTTTGTTATTTTATTGTTTAAATAATACCTATAAACCACTAAGTTCCTAAAAATATAAATCACTAAACTCCAAAATGACAAAACCTTTAAATACTTAAACATTTAAACTAGTATACATTAATAATAAATCATAAATATCATTTAAATTTGTATTCTTTATAATTTTTAATTTTTATTTTAAATATTTATCAGTTTATTTTTATAGAAATATTAATTACAAATTAAATTATCAGTGAGACAGATCTAATTTAAATTAAACCAATATACCCTAAATAATAAATAATAAATCTCAATATTATTGTTTCATTATAATTTAAAATATTCATTTTAATTAATTATTTGTTAATTTTATATAAATATTAATTACAAAATAAATTATGAGTTAAATAGATATAATTTATGTAAATTATTTTTCATCAAAAAAATATAGATAAACTTTTTAAAATAAAAAAAAACAAAACAAATAATTATTATTTAGTAATACATTTTCCTTTGTAATTGAATCATTTTAGGTTTTCATATTATATTTTAAGTAATATGAATCTTATTCATTATAGATTTTTAATTTATTTTTTGAGAATTATTATAATATCTATCAATAAAATTGTTTATATTTAATTTATATTATATATAATTATTATAATTATTATAAATAAAATATTGTATTCACTCTTGAAAAAAATTTAAAAATTATCTTATTTTCAATGGTTATAACCTTGAAAATATGATAAAAAATAATAAAAATAAATAAATTTTTTATTTCATTTTTTAAATATAGCCTATAGACCAATAATGCCTCCTTACTTAAATTAGTAAGCTCATAAACCCCGAAACCACTAAATACATAAACCCTTTAACATCTATATACTACTTAATGAATAATAATTCTCATTTTTATGTCTATTTATAATAATTTTAAATATTTAATTTAATTATTTATAGTTTAATTTTTTACAAAAATTAATTACAATATAAATTTCGAGATATCATTTTTTGATATCTCAAATGATATCAAAAAATATTTATTTTTATTATTTATAGTTTTTAGACATATCAAAAAAAATTTTAATATTTATTTATATTATTTATATAAACTATAAATAATAAATTAAATTAATATTAATATAAACTATTATTATTTTTATTAAATATTTAATGAATTTATTTTTATTAATATTTATTTATTTTTATTATTAAACTACAAATTATTTTTATAAATAATAAAAATAAATTAATTAAATTAGATATTTATTTATTTTTATTAATATTAATATTTAATTTTATTAATAAAAATAATAAAAATAAATTAAATTAATATTAATTACAAAATAAATTCTATTATTATTTATTTTTATTATTTATTTTTGTTAAATTTTAATACGACGAGCTCATTAGAGCTCACTAGAGCTTCATCATGAAACTCGAAGGAGCTCCATGAAGGAGCTCCTGGAGATGGGCGGGGAGAGATGGGTGAAAAGGGAGGGGCGAGAGGTGAGGGGCGACAGACGAGGAAAGATTGGCGAGGGTAGAGGGGCAAGGAGAGAGAGGCGAGGGTAGAGAGGCGAGGGACATAGTGAGATCTCCATAGTATTTTCAATAGCCGACATTCATAACGCAGATCTCTGATTTTTAAAATTCAACCGCATGGCAACTGTCAATGGCCGCCATTCACAATGACGGCTATTGCCATGCTTTTTCCAGACGCACTAGGTTGGGCATATTTTTAAAACACGCATTATTTTTTTAGATTTTTTATTTCAAACGGATTATTTCTTTACAAAACTCTAGAAAAAAATTAACTTTTTGTCTAAGACCTCTATTAGCTTCAAAAAATATAAAGACTTAACCATTGATCAAAAATGGAAAATCAATTTTTAATAAAATATATTTCTACTAGTTTGATCCATCTAGGAGGAAAAACATTGTTTTCTTAATAATCTAAGCAAGAAAACTCTAATCTATTTGATTATGTCTTAATATCTAATTTAATAATTATAGTTTTGTGCGAGGTATTTATTAATGAAGTATATCGATTTTTGAGAAATAATTAATTTGTAGATGATGTATTCATATTCATTTTGGTTCTCGATACACACTGAGAAAGTACTTTGTTATCATGTGTTAGCTTAAATTATGTATTTTATTTTATGAATTACATAACACATGATAAAGGGGTTAAAATATTTCAAAGTTTATGTTTATTATTCATTTGAATTAACAATATAAGTGTGTTACTAATACTCTTTAGTATTGTTTCATCTTGAAAACACATTAAGCAAGTTTAGTATAAATCATTTTTAAACAAAATCCAAATAATGCTTATAAAATAGATTTTAGAAACCACTAGGACAACACTATTCAATTCAAAGGAAAAGGTTGCTTCATTTAATTAACCAATCAAGAGTTCTTTGCTGAGCTCATATTTTATTTTCTTCAAATATTGCAAGCAAGGTATATCCTAATTAGGATGTAGAAGTAGAGATTTATCTTTAATAAGAAGGTTTTCAAAGAATTAATTTATTGATTTCTCATTTTTTTATCTTTATGGAAGCAAACATCATTTTCAACATTAATTGATTATGTTTTGGAAACTCTTCTAAAGAAACTATTTTATATATAAATATATAAATAAATAAATATGTGTGTGTTAGTGTGTGTGTGTTTGAGTGTCTATATATTAAGTATGTCCACATACACACAGGTCTAATCTCATCATTGGAGCATCTCAAATAAGTGAATACCCTTATTCAGAAAAAACATTATAAAATTTAATTGATTTAATTGTATAACTTTTACAAGTTTGTATTTCACGTTTTGGAAACTATGTGAGGAACTTTTGTAATTTCTCACATGAATTTAATATTCTTAAAATCACGTAGCTAAGATCTAAATTCGAAAATGAAAATTAAATTTTTAATAGAACTACAAATAGGAAGAAGTAGCCATTAATTTGAAAATATATTTTTTTTATTTTCGAAAAAACAAAAAAGCATGTAAATTGTTTGCAGTTTTTTATTTTCTCACCTTAAAACAATGTTGCTATCAAATCTGTTAATTATTTCAAGATCCTACGTCCACCCGTAAATCGTCATCAATGAAGACAACTCTTCAAATGATCAATCCAATCCCTTCTCAATCATTAGCCTTTGCTTTATTTTCATTGTTTCTGTTGGCAGTCTATTTTTCAGAAGAGAATCATATCATTTCCAAAACATGCCACCCTATTTGGAACTTGAATAACTTGTTGTAGGTGACCAACGAGCTTCAAAAACTCAACTAGGAACACATTAGCCTTCGATTCCTGCAACTCTAAAAATGAAATATCTTCCAGTTCTCTCTCATATGCATTCACATCTTCATCAGATAGAATGACAAGTTTACGAGTTTTTGCTCAGAATGAAATCTGGAGAAGTAACTTGTCCAGAAAAATGACCCATTCTTGCAAGCCTAAGAACCATCGTACCATTCTCGCAACAATTTTCATCATCTTCCACTCAACAATGTCCAATGTGGATAATTCTTAACTTCTCGTTTCGATGTAGAAACTCTTGAAAAGCGGGTGTTCGTGAATAGTGATGGTGAATATCTCGTTTATAAAAATTAATTAGAATGCAAGCCTAGCCATATAAACAAAATGCTTAACATATTTTAAAGATATAGTTGATGGAAACTTTCCTGGAAAGTATAGCCCAACTCACAATAATTTTATCTTCCTCTTTTAAAGATGTGCTCCGGAATGGTTTTCATGAAAATTAGCAACGTGCCATCTATTCGTCCAGAACAGAAAATTTGAAGATATAAGCTATAACACAAAATTCTAAATTAAAAAAGCATCTTATTTTCACTTGATTAAGGCGGAATACCAACACAACACGCGTCATTAAAATAAATAAGAATGGACTTGAGATTCAAAAAATAAATATAATGTTTATTTCAATTAGAAGACAGCAAAAAAAATACAACCAGTCAACGATCCTACACTTAGTTGTCTACGGCATGTGATATCTGCAAGTAGGGCAAAAATCACTCTAGGAGAGCCATTTCTCAATGCAATCATCATGGAAAACATGCTTGCAAGGCATCCGAAGAAATTATGTGTTGCTATCAATATCATCCAGGCAGATGGTGCACGTTGCATCTTCAAATCTAGAATGACGGCCCCTTTCAAGAATATGAATGGAGGTTCTAGAAGCTGGAAGTGTGTTGTTGCTCCGTGAAGCAAGATGCTCCATTATGGCATTCTACATATCCGCTGAACTCTGAAATTGAAATATGCGGTGAATCTCAACTGAAATCGACATGGATGAGACATGGACTTCGATGAACCCCGGAAAGGCTTGAGAATCAGATCTGGAAGAGGCCATCATGTTGTCGGCCTCAACAACAATGGAGTCAATTATCCTAGAATGCTCTGATGTTGGAACTCCCATGGCAGTCAGAGCTTCCACTTCAGTATTCCGTGTTATATAGAGAGATTCTAGTGAGTTATCAGATAGAATAATAATAGATTTTTCAGATACTGCCTGCATCGTGCTTTGGGAAATGTCTGAGTCGGCCTCACTAGGAATAGAGATGACGTTGGATAAAAATAAATTTACAAATATAAAGGGTGGAATAGAGGGCTTTGGACTTGGGGTTTTTAGCTCTTGGAAGGTGAGGGAGCGCTTGACAGTCCCATTCACACTCATGGCATAGTAGGAAATAGGTAAAAAAGAAGTCATAATGATGAGCTAAGAGATGGCGAGGTAAAGGATGAAGAAAATAGATCAATGCGTAGTGATATTTATAGCTAAGAGTATGGGGTTCGCATGAAGAGAATTCAAACACCTCGAACACCTCTTGTGTTTTTTCTTCATAAGTCAATAACACAAATTCTAACTACTTTATTTTCAGCCATACAATACAAACAAGAAAATGGCCACCTAAGCAATCAATGCCCCATGAATAAAACCACTTTGACACCTTCAAACATATTTCTTCCCTTTGGTCATTGCCATTCAAAGTTGTTATGAATTAGTTATTAAATATTTTTTTCAATTTCAGTTTTTTCAATTACAAATTCTATTATAACTTTGCATTTTTAATAATTTAAATAAAAAAGAAAACATTATATTTATCAATCAATATAATTATTTCACATTTTTTTTCATTCGAGTCATACTTTTTATATATCATTCCCCTCATATGAGTGTACTAAAAAAACACACACACACACACATATATAAATTACTTTTCTCATTGTAGAATTATTTTAATTTAACTTTTATTTGAGTTTCAAGTTGGATATTTTTTTACGATAAGAGATTCTGATAATATGAATAGGTTTATCATTAACTTAACATAATTTTTGGAAATTAATTAAATTAATGTGAGAGAGAACATGATGAATTAACGAATGAATTATAGTGAGAGTGATATTTAATGCTAAGAGAGAGGGTAAGAGTGAAAGAGAGAGAGAGAGAGCACTAAATTTAGAGAGAGAGAGATATATAGAAAGACTATCAAGTATATATTTGGGCTTTGTCAATTATGTTGATCAAAATATACTTATTTTTTGATTTAGTACCATTTTTTGTAAATAAACTTAGGCAGCTTTTCATAAATTTAATTTCTTAAGTATTTATACTTAATTTATGAATTTGATTAAATTTAGTTTTTTTTTTCAAATGTCCTCTTTCCTCTCAACTTACTTATTTCTTGTTCAGTTAAAAATTTTAACATTTTTACTGGTTTTTTTTTTCAAGTATACATGGAGGTCATAATAGAAAATTGAGTCAAATTTAAATTATTAAGTGCATACAAATTGATGTAAAATTGCTAGTGTATACATGAAAATCAATTTATTCAAGTTTATCATTTGTACTTGAATTTTGTGATGCACGCAAAAGTATCTGACACATGATTGATTTGATGTTTTTTATAGATAATTTATTTATAATATGCTTTTACTAAACTATGGATGTTTAGATTGATTTTTAGGGACGATATGACCCACAATGTGAAACAAAATCATTGCCTTGGTACCATTATTGATATATCACACAACATATTTGAAGACTTGTGGGTAGGTTTCTAGTATTTTTTTATATGTATTCATTAAGAGAGTGATGTACTAGTTTGTAGCCATAGATTCTTAGAAAGTATTTTGGTTTCTTTCCGAGATTTATTAAAGAGTAACTCATATTACTATAGCTATATCAAGATTAAAAGGAGTTGATATGATTAGTCACGATATTGAGATATCTTTCTTCATCACACAATATTGAAGAGAGTGATGGGAGTTTGACATAGGTGCATTTAGAAGTAGAAAGGTAGTTGTGACATGTTCTTTTTTCATAGAAGTCATAACATACTCGTGAAAGGCATTTGATATGCATATCATATCATGAGTTATAATTGATTTTATTAAGGTTCAACAGTTATACGATAGACTATTAGATATGTGACGGTGATGCTCTCTAGAGAGAAGTTTTTTAGATTTTGTACTTTCGGTGTAACTAAATACAATACTTCTATATCTATAGCAATTTTTTGCTCAAAATCTTATTCTAGATTGTTGAGTAGTTGATTTAAAGATTAATATCAAGGTTATAGGTATTCGCGTTGTTTTTATTTGTTCATAGAATTTTGACTCTTTGATATTATTGTGACTAATAATATCCAATGCTTCTATAATGTTTAAAATCTTCGATATTAATAGACATGTTAATGTTATTGTTGAACATTTTTTTCTTGACATGTATTTATGTATATTAAAATTTTATATTAAAATATGTGTTTCGGTAATTTTATAAAATAATAAAGTTGTTATATTATTATTATTTTTTTGATATTCTTTTTGGAATTTTTTTTGTTAAATTCTATTATAAAAATTAATAAAAATAAATAAAAATAAATAAATTAAATATTATTTTTTATATTTATTTTTATTATTTATAGTTTATATTAATATTACTGAGCTCATTAGATATTTATTTTTTTTAATAAAAATAAATACATCATCTACAAATTATTTATAGTTTATATTAATATTTAATATAAACAAATAAATATTAATAATGAGCTCATTAGATATTTATAGATATTTATTTAATATAGTTTATAATAAAAATAAATAATAATGAGCTCGTCGTATTAAATATTTATTTTTATTATTTATAGTTTATATTGAAGATATCTCGAAATATTAATGTGAAGATATCATTTAAATAATTATTTATTTAATTTAATTATATATAGTTTGATTTTTTGATATTTATAGTTTATTAAATTATTTATAGTTTATTTTTATTAATTATAAAAATAAGAAAATGTATAATTATATTAATGTGAAGATATATGAAATATATCATTTTTTGATATCATTGTTTGAGGTGTTCTCGTATTAAAATAATTTTTTTGAAAATCTAAAATGATATTACAAAATATAATCAGAAAATGTTTTACTAAATTTTTATTCAAAAGCAAAGGAATATTTAAATAATCTAAAAAATTATTATTTAGATAATAATTTTAATAATTTATTTTTATAATTTATAACTAAATATTATATTTACTTTTGAAAAAAAATTTAAAAATTAATATATTTTCAAAGGGTATAACCTTCAAAAATGATAAAAAATCACAAAAATAATTTTTCATTATTTTAATTATTTATTAGTTTATTTTTATAGAAATATTAATTACAAATTAAATTTTCATTGGACATATCTAATTTAAATTAAACCAGTATACCCAAAATAATAAATAATAAATCTCAATATTATTGTTTTCATTATAATTTTAAATATTCATTTTAATTAGTCATTTGTTTATTTTTATATAAATATTAATTACAAAATAAATTATGAGTTAGATAGATATAATTTATATAAATTATTTTTAATCCAAAAAGTATAGATAAACTTTTTAAAAGAAAAAAAAGTTTTCAAATCACATAATTATTATTTCGTAATACATTTTTCTTTGCTTTTGAATCATTTTAGGTTTTCATATTATATTTTAAGTAATATGAATCATATTCATTATAGATTTTTAATTTATTTTTTTCGATTTATTAGAATATCTATCAATAAAATCGATTATATTGAATTTATATTATATATAATTATTATGATTATAATAAATAAATATTGTATTCACTTTTGAAAAAAATTTAAAAATTATTATATTTTCAATGGTTATAACCATCAAAATATGATAAAAAATAATAAAAATAAATTTTTTGTTATTTCATTTTTTAAATAAAGACTATAGACCTTTAGATGCCTGCTTACTTAAATTAGTAAGCTCATAAACACCGAATCCCCTAAATACATAAACCCTTTAACATCTATATACTACTTAATGAATAATAAATGTCATTTTTATGTCTATTTATAATATTTTTAAAAATTCAATTTAATTATTTATAGTTTAATTTTTTACAAAAATTAATTACAAAATAAATTTTGAGTGACACAAACAATATTTAAATAATTGATTTTATTTAAAAAAATATAAGCTTATAAAAAGAAGGAAAAATTTAAAAATTAAATATTATTATTTAGTAATATATTTTGATTTGATTTTGAATAATTTTGCATTATGTAAATATATTTTGATTAAAATTTATAATTTTATAAATCGCTTATTAATTTAATTTTTGATCATTATTATAATTTCTATCATTAAAATTGTTTATATTGAATTTATATGATATATAATCAGTAAGATTAATATAATTATACATGGTATTCACATTTCAAAAAATTTTAAAAATTATCTTATTTTCAAAGGTTATAACCTTTGAAAATCAGAAAAAATCTAAAATTTTTTTTTTATTTTTATGACGTAAATAAAACTTATAAACCACAATATGCCAAAAAACATAAATTGCTAAACTCCTAAACACTAAAACTCCTAAATAATCAAACCAATAAACCGGTATACAATATATAATAAATCACAAATCTCATTTAAATTTTTATTCATTATAATTTTAAATATTCATTTTAATTATTATTAGATTATTTTTTATATAAATGTTAATTACAAAATAAATAATGAGTAAGACAAATATAATTTTAATAATTTATTTTTTATTCAAAAAAAAAAGCTTATAAAAAGAAGTAAAAATTAAATAACAAAAAATTATTATTTAGTAATATATTTTACTTTGATTTTGAATAATTGTAAATAGGTTTTTAAATTATATTTTAATTACTATCAATCTTATTAATAATAGTTTATTAATTTATATTTTGATCATAATTATAATATCTATCAATAAAATTACTTATATTGAATTTTAATGTTTTATAATTATTAAGATTATTATAACTAAATATTATTTTTACTTTTGAAAAAAAATTTAAAAATTATTATATTTTCAAAGGTTATAACCTTCAAAAATGATAAAAAATAAAAAAAATAATTTTTTAATAATTTTATTATTTAAATAAAAATTATAAATCACTAAATACCTAAACATTTAAATCTATAGACTTTTAAACCCCAAAAGCCCCTAAATACTTAAAGCATTAAAACAATATAACCTATATAATAAAGGATAATTATAATATCTATCAAAAGTTTATTAATTAATCTATATCTTATTATTAAAAGTTTATTTATTTAATTTTTGATCATTATTAATATATCTATCAATAAATTTGTTTAAATTGAATTTATATGATATATAATTATTAATATTAATATAACTAAAGATTGTATTTACATTTCAAAAATTTTAAATATTATTATATTTTCAAAGTTTATAACCTATGAAAATGAGAAAAAATTACAATTTTTTTTGTTATTTTATTGTTTAAATAATACCTATAAACCACTAAGTGCCTAAAAACATAAATCACTAAACTCCTAAATGACAAAACCTCTAAATACTTAAACATTTAAACTAGTATACATTAATAATAATACAAAAATATCATCTAAATTTGTATTCTGTATAATATTTAATTTTTATTTTAATGATTTATCAGTTTATTTTTATAGAAATATTAATTACAAATTAAATTATCAGAGAGACCGATCAAATTTAAATTAAACCAGTATACCCTAAATAATAAATAATAATTCTCAATATTATTGTTTTCATTATAATTTTAAATATTCATTTTAATTAGTTATTTGTTTATTTTTATATAAATATTAATTACAAAATAAATTATGAGTTAGATAGATATAATTTATATAAATTATTTTTCATCAATAAAATATAGATAAACTATTTAAAATAAAAAAATTTTTAAAACAAATAATTATTATTTAGTAATACATTTTCCTTTGCTTTTGAATCATTTTGGTTTTCATATTATATTTTAAGTAATATGAATCTTATTCATTATAGATTTTTAATTTATTTTTTGAGAATTATTAGAGTATCTCTCAATAAAATTGTTTATATCAAATTTATATTATATATAATTATTATGATTATTATAAATAAATATTGTATTCACTCTTGAAAAAAATTTAAAAATTATTATATTTTAAAGGGTTATAACCTTGAAAATAAGAGAAAAAATAACAAAAATAAATTTTTGTTATTTCATTTTTTAAATAAAGCCTATAGACCATTAAATGCCTGCTTACTTAAATCAGTAAGCTCATAAACTAGGAAACCCCTAATTACATAAACCTTTTAATATCTATATACTACTTAATGAATAATAAATCTAATTTTTATGACTATTTATAATAATTTTAAATATTTAATTTAATTATTTATAGTTTAATTTTTTACAAAAATTTATTACAAAATAAATTTAGAGCGAGACAAACATTATTTAAATAATTAATTTTTAATAAAAAAAGTATAAACTTACAGAAATAAGGAAAAATTTAAAAATTAAATATTATTAATTAGTAATATTTTTGATTTGATTTTGAATCATTTTGCGTCATGTAAATATATTTTAATTAAAATTTATATTTTTATTAATAGTTTATTAATTTAATTTTTTATAATTATTATAATATCTATTATTAAAATTATTTATATTGAATTTATATGATATATAATCAGTAAGATTAATATAATTATACATTGTATTCACATTTCAAAAAATTTTAAAAATTATCATATTTTCAAATGTTATAACCTTTCAAAATCAAAAAAAATCTAAAAATTTTTAATTTTATTTTTATTATTTAAGTAAAATCTATAAACCACAATATGCATAGAAACATAAATTGCTAAACTCCTCAACAACAAAACTCATAAATAATCAACCCAATAAACTGGTATTCCATTTATAATAAATCACAATTCCCATTTTAATTTGTATTCATTATAATTTTAAATATTCATTTTAATTATTTATTAGTTTATTTTTTATAGAAATGTTAATTAGAAAGTATATAATGAGTGAGACAAATATAATTTTAATAATTTATTTTTATTCAAAAAAAATATATAAGCTTATAAAAAGAAGTAAAACTTTAAAAACTAAAATTTATTATTTAGTAATATATTTTACTTTAAATTTGAATCATTGTATATAGGTTTTTAAATTATATTTTAATAACTATCATTCTTTTTAATAATATTTTATTAATTTATTTTTTGATCATTATTATAATATCAATCAAAAAAATTACTTATATTGAATTTTAATGTTTTATAATTATTAATATTATTATAACTAAATATTATTTTTACTTTTGAATAAAATTTAAATATTATTATATTTTCAAAGGTTATAACGTTCAAAAATGATAAAAAATCTCAAAAATAATTTTTTATATTTTTATTATTTAAATAAAAATTATAAATCACTAAATACTTAAACTTTTAAATCTATAGACTCCTAAACCCCAAAACCCCCTAAATACTTAAAGCATTAAACCTATATAACCTATATAATAAATGATAATTATAATATCTATAAATAGTTTATTAATTAATCTCTATCTTATTATTAATAGTTTATTAATTTAATTTTTGATCATTATTATTATATCAATCAATAAAATTGTTTAAATTGAATTTAAATGATATATAATTATTAATATTAATATAACTAAAGATTTTATTCACATTTCAAAAAATTTTAAATATTATTTTATTTTCAAAGGTTATGACCTATGAAAATGATAAAAAATTGCAAAATTATTTTTTGTTATTTTATTATATAAATAATACCTATAAACCACTAAATGACTATAAACATAAAACACTAAACTCCTAAACGAAAAAAACCTCTAGATACTTAAACCATTAATCTAGTATACATTAATAATAAATCATAAATATCATTTAAATTTGTATTCAGTATAATTTTTAATTTTTATTTTAATTAATTATCAGTTTATTTTTATAGAAATATTAATTTCAAATTAAATTATCATTGAGACAGATCTAATTTAAATTAAACCAATAAATAATAATTCTCAATATTTTTCTTTTCATTATAATTTAAAATATTCATTTTAATTCTTTATTTGTTTATTTTTATATAAATATTAATTACAAAATAAATTATGAGTTAGATAGATATAATTTATATAAATTATTTTTCATCAAAAAAATATAGATAAACTTTTTAAAATAAAAAAAAATTTCAAAACAAATAATTATTATTTGTTAATACATTTTCCTTTGCTATTTAATCATTTTTGGTTTTCATATTATATTTTAAGTAATATGAATTTAAATCATTATATATTTTTAATTTATTTTTTTTAATTTATTAGAATATCTATTAATAAAATTGATCATATTGAATTTATATTATATTAATTATTATGATTATTATAAATAAATATTGTATTCACTCTTTAAAAAAATTTAAAATTATTATATTTTCAATGATTATAACCTTTAAAATATGAGAAAAAATAATAAAAATAAATTTTTTGTTATTTCATTTTTTAAATAAAGCAGATAGACCATTAAATGCATGCTTACTAAAATCAGTAAGCTCATAAATTCTAAAAGTCGTAAATATATAAACACTTTAACATCTATATACGACATAATGAATAATAAATCTCATTTTTTGTCTATTTATTATAATTTTAAATATTCAATTTAATTATTTATAGTTTAATTTTATACAAAAATTAATTACGAAATAAATTTCGAGCGAGACAAACATTATTTAAATAATTGATTTTTAATAACAAAAAAATATAAGCTTATAAATAGAAGGATAAATTTAAAAATTAAATATTATTATTTAGTAATATATTTTGATTTTATTTTTAATCATGTAAATTTATTTTAATTAAAATTTATATTTTTATTAATAGTATATAAATTTAATTTATGATCATTATTATAATATCTATCATTAAAATTGTTTATATTTAATTTATATGATATATAATCAGTAAGATTAATATAATTATAAATGGTATTCACAATTCAAAATATTTTAAAAATTATCTTATTTTCAAAGGTTATATCCTTTGAAAATCCGAAAAAATCTAAAAAAAAAATTTTTTATTTTTATTATTTAAATAAAACGTATAAACCACAAAATTCCTAAAAACATGAATTGCTAAACTCCTAAACCAATAAACCAGTATTCGATATATAATAAATCACAAATCTCATTTAAATTTCTATTCATTATAATTTTAAATATTCATTTTATTTATTTATTAGATTATTTGTTATATAAATGTTAATTACAAAATAAATAATGAGTGAGACAAATATATTTTTAATAATTTATATTTAATAATAAAAAATATATAAGCTTATAAAAATAAGTAAAAATTTAAAAACAAAAAATTATTATTTAGTAATATATTTTACTTTGATTTTGAATCCTTGTATATAGGTTTTGAAATTATATTTTAATTGCTATCAATCTTATAATTAATAGTTTATTAATTTATTTTTTGATCATTATTATAATATCTATAAATAAAATTACTTATATTTAATTTTAATGTTTATAATTATTAAGATTATTATAACTAAATATTATATTTACTTTTTAAAAAAAATTTAAGAAGGGTATAAACTTCAAAAATGATAAAAAATCACAAAAATAATTTTTTTATAATTTTATTATTTAAATAAAACTTATATACCACTAAATACCTAAACATATAAATCTATAGACTCCTAAACCCCAAAACCCCCTAAATACTGAAAACATTAAACCTATATAACCTATATAATAAAAGATAACTATAATATCTATCAATAGTTTATTAATTAATCTATATCTTATTATTAATAGTTTATTAATTTAATTATTGATCATTATTAATATATCTATCAATAAAATTGTTTATTTTGAATTTATATGATATATAATTATTAATATTAATATAACTAAAGATTGTATTCACATTTCAAAAATTTTAAATATTATTATATTATCAAATGTTATAACCTATGAAAATGAAAAAAAATTACAACAATTTTTTTGTTATTTTATTGTTTAAATAATACATATAAACCACTAAGTGCCTAAAAACATAAATCTATAAATACCTAAACGACAAAATCTTTAAAGACATAAACCATAAAACAAGTATCCATTAATAATAAATCATAAATATCATTTAAATTTGTATTCAGTATAATTTTTAATTTTTATTTTAATTATTTATCAGTTTATTTTTATAGAAATATTTAATACAAATTAAATTATCAGTGAGACAGATCTAATTTAAATTAAACCAGTATACCCTTAATAATAAATAATAAATCTAAATATTATTGTTTTCATTATAATTTAAAATATTAATTTTAATTAGTTATTTGTTTATTTTTATATAAATATTAATTACAAAATAAATTATGAGTTAGATAGATATAATTTATATAAATTATTTTTCATAAAAAAAATATAGATAAACTTTTTAAAATAAGAAAAAATTTTAAAAAAAATAATTATTATTTATTAATACTTTTTCTCTTGATTTTGAATTATTTTAGGTTTTCATATTATATTTTAAGTAATATGAATCTTATTCATTATAGATTTTTAATTTATTTTTTGAGAATTATTAGAATATCTATCAATAAAATTGTTTATATTGAATTTATATTATATATAATTATTATAATTATTATAAATAAATATTGTATACTCTCTTGAAAAAAATTTAAAAATTATCATATTTTCAATGGTTATGACCTTGAAAATATGATAAAAAATAATAAAAATAATTTTTTTTTTCATTTTTAAAATAAAGCCTATAGACCAATAATGCCTCCTTACTTAAATCACTAAGCTAATAAACCCCGAACCCCCTAAATACATAAACCATTTAACATCTATATCATACTTAATGAATAATAAATCTCATTTTTTGTCTATTTATTATTATTTTAAATATTTATTTTAATTATTCAGAGTTTAATTTTTTACAAAAATTAATTACAAAATAAATTTCGAGTGAGAAAAATATTATTTAAATAATTGATTTTTAATAAAAAAAATATGAGCTTATAAAAAGAATTAAAAATTTTAAAAATAAATATTATTATTTAGTAATATATTTTGATTTGATTTTGAATCATTTTGCGTCATGTAAATATATTTTAATTAATATTTATATTTTTATTAATAGTTTATTAATTTAATTTTTGAGCTATATGATTATATCTATCATTAAAAATATTTATATTGAATTTATATGATATATAATTAGTAAGATTAATATAAATATACTTGGTATTCATATTTCAAAAAAGTTTAAAAATTATTTTATTTTTAAAGGTTATAACCATTGAAAATGCTAAAAAATAAAAAATTTTTTTTTATTTTTATTATTTAAATAAAACCTATAAACCAAAAAATACCTAAAAATATAAATTGCTAAACTCTTAAGCAACAAAACCCCTAAATAATCAAACCAATAAACCGGTATACTATTTATAATAAATCATAAATCATATTTTAATTTTTATTCATTATAGTTCTAAATATACAATTAAATTATTTATTAGTTTATTTTTATATAAATGTTAATTACGAAATAAATAATGAGTGAGACAATATTATTTTAATTATTTATTTTTAATCAAAAAAAATATAACCGTATAAAAAGAAGTACAAATTTAAAAACAAAAAATTATTATTTAGTAATATATTTTACATTGATTTTGAATCATTGTATATAGGTTTTGAAATTATATTTTAATTACTATCAATCTTATTCATAATAGTTTATTAATTTACTTTTTGATCATTATTATAATATCTATCAATAAAATTACTTATATCAAATTTTAATGTTTTATAATTATTAAGATTATTATAACTAAATATTATTTTTACTTTTGAAAAAAAATTTAAAAATTATTATATATTCAAAGGTTATAACCATCAAAAATGATAAAAAATATAAAAATTAATTTTTTTTATAATTTTATTATTTAAATAAAAATTATAAATCACTAAATACCTAAATATTTAAATGTATAGACTTCTAAACCCCAAAACCCCCTAAATACTTAAAGCATTAAACCTATATAACCTATATAATATATGATGATTATAATATCTATCAATAGTTTATTAATTAATCTCTATCTTATTATAAATAGTTTATTAATTTAATTTTTGATCATTATTAATATATGTATCAATAAAATTGTTTAAATTGAATTTAAATGATATATTTTTATTAATATTAATATAACTAGAGATTGTATTCACATTTCAAAAAAATTTAAATAATTTTATATTTTAAAAGGTTATAACCTATGAAAATGATAAAAAATTACAAAATTATTTTTTGTTATTTTATTATTTAAATAATACCTATAAACCACTAAATGCATAAAAACAGAAATCACTAAACTCGTAAATGATAAAACCTCTAAATACTTAAACCATTAAACTAGTATACATTAATAATAAATCATAAATATCATTTAAATTTGTATACTGTATAATTTTTAATTTTTATTTTAATTATTTATCAGTTTATTTTTATAAATATATTAATTACAAATTAAATTATCAGTGAGACAGATCTAATTTAAATTAAACTAGTATACCCTAAATAATAAATAATAAATCTGAATATTATTGTTTTCATTATAATTTAAAATATTCATTTTAATTATTTATTTGTTTATTTTTATATAAATATTAATTACAAAATAAATTTTGAGTTAGATACATATAATCTATATAAATTATTTTTAACAAAAAAATATAGATAAACTTTTTAAAAGAAAAAAAAATTACAAAACAAATAATTATTATTTGGTAATACATTTTCCTTTGCTATTGAATCATTTTAGGTTTTCATATTACATTTTAAGTAATATGAATCTAAATCATTATAGATATTTAATTTATTTTTTTTGATTAATCAGAATATCTCTCAATAAAATTGATTATATTGAATTTATATTATATTTAATTATTATGATTATTATAAATAAATATTGTATTCACTATTTAAAAAAATTTAAAAATTATTATATTTTCAAGGATTATAACCTTGTAAATTTGAGATAAAATAATAAAAATAAATTTTTTGTGAATTCATTTTTTAAATAAAGCATATAGAACATTAAATCCCTGCTTACTTAAATCAGTTAGCTCATAAACCCTGAAACCCCTAAATACATAAACCCTTTAACATCTATATACTACTTAATGAATAATAAATCTCATTTTTTGTCTATTTATTATAATTTTAAATATTCAATTTAATTATTTATAGTTTAACTTTTTTACAAAAATTAATTACCAAATAAATTTCGAGCGAGACAAACATTATTTAAATAATTGATTTTTAATAAAAAAAATATGAGCTAATAAAAAGAATGAAAAATTTAAAAATTAAATATTATTATTTAGTAATATATTTTGATTTTATTTTGATTCATTTTGCATCATGTATATATATTTTAAGTAAAATTTATATTTTTATTAATAGTTTATAAATTTAATTTTTGATCATTATTATAATATCTATCATTAAAATTATTTATAATGAATTTATATGATATATAATTAGTAAGATTAATATAATTATACATGGTATTCAGATTTCAAAAATTTTAAAAATTATCTTATTTTCAAAGGTTATAACCTTTGAAAATCAGAAAAAATCTAAAAATTTTTTTTTTATTTTTATTATGTAAATAAAACCTATAAACCACAATATGCCTAAAAACATAAATTGCTAAACTCCTATAATAATAAAACTCCTAAATCATCAAACCAATAAACATGTATACCATATATAATAAATCACAAATCCCATTTAAATTTCTATTCATTATAATTTTAAATATTCATTTTAATTATTTATTAGATTATTTTTTATATAAATGTTAATTACAAAATAAATAATGAGTGAGACCAATATAATTTTAATAATTTATTTTTTATTCAAAAAAAATATATAAGCTTATAAAAAGAAGTAAAAATTAAATAACAAAAAATTATTATTTAGTAATATATTTTACTTTGATTTTGAATCATTGTAAATAGGTTTTTAAATTATATTTTAATTACTATCAATCTTATTAAAAATAATTTAATAATTTATTTTTTGATCATAATTATAATATGTATCAATAAAATTACTTATATTGAATTTTAATGTTTAGTAATTATTAAGATTATAGTAACTAAATATTAATTTTTCTTTTGAATAAAAATTTAAAAATTATTATATTTTCAAAGGTTATAACCTTTAAAAATGATAAAAAATCAATAAAAATATTTTTTTATAATTTTATTATTTAAATAAAAATTAAAAATAACTAAATACCTAAACATTTAAATCTATAGACTACTAAACCCCAAAATCCTCTGAATACTTAAAGAATTAAACCTATATAACCTATATAATAATGGATAATTATAATATCTATCAATAGTTTATTAATTAATCTGTATCTTATTATTAATAGTTTATTTATTTATTTTTTGATCATTATTAATATATCTAACAATAAATTATTTTCTCTTTCTTATAATTTATTTTGTAATTAATATTTATATAAAAATAAATAAATAAATAATAAAAATGAATATTTAGAATTATAATGAAAAAAATAAAAATGAGATTTATTATTTATTATTTAGGATATACCTGTTTAAAAAATTTATCTATTTAGGGTTATCGAGATTGAAAAGTCATTGATTTAAGTATTTAGGCATTTAATGGTTTATAGCTTTTATTTAAACAATGAAATAACAAAAAATTTATTTTTGATATTTTTTCAAATTTTCAAATGTCATAACATTTGAAAATATAATAATTTTAAAATTTTTGAAAAATGTGAATACAATATTTAGTAATAATAATAATTTTTATCACTATATATAATATAAACTAAATATAAACAATTTTATTAATAATATTATATTAATTATCAAAAAATAAATTAATAAACTATTATTAATATGATAGATATATTTAAAATATAATTAAAAAACCTAAAATGATTCAAAATCAATGTAAAATTATTACTAAATAATAATTTTTTTTATTTTTTGCATCATTTTATATGCTTATATATTTTTTTGTTGAAAAATATATTATTTAAATTATATTTGTCACTCAATATTTATTTTGTAATTAATATTTCTATAAATTATTTAAATTATATTTAAGGTTTACGAGTTTAAAGGTTTAGGTATTTAGGGGCTTCGGGGTTTAGGAGTTTAGAGATTTATGTATCTAGGCATTTAATGGTTTATGAGTTTTATTTAATCAATGATATAACAAAAAATTTATTTTTGTTATTTTTTCTCATTTTTGAAGGTTATAACCTTTGAAAATATAACAATTTTTAAATTTGTTATATATGTGAATACTATATTTAGTTATGATAATATTTATAATTATATATCATGTTAATTCAATATAAACAATTATATTGAATTATTAATGATCAAAAAATATATTTGCAATTAAAATATATCATGTTAATTCAAAAAATATTGATAGTTATTATATAAATGATTATAAAATAAATTAATAAACTATTATTAATAAGATAGATATTTTTTAAAATATATTTACAAAACGTAAATTTATTTAAAATCAAAGTAAAATATAATACTAAATAATATTTTTTTTGATGTTTTGCTTCTTTTTATAAGTTTATATTTTTTGTTATTAAAATTAAATTATTTAAATTATATGTCTTCCACATAATTTATTTTTAATTTATAATTATATAAATATAAACTAATAAAAAATTAAAATGATTACTTAAAATTATAATGAATACAAATAAAATTGAGATTTATTATTTATTATCCAGGATATACTAGTTTAATGGTTTAAGTATTTAGGTGTTTGGGGTTTAGTGATTTAAGTGTTTAGACGTTTAGTTATTTATACTTTTTATTTAAAGAATGAAAAAATAAAAATATAATTTTTTGATTTTTTTTAATTTTTGAAGGTTATAACCTTTGAAATTATACATTAATAATAAATCATAAATATTTCTATAAAAATAACCTTTGAAGGTTATTTTTATCAATCTCTTCTTCAAATTGCCATAAATATATCTTTCCCTATACTAGGTCCACTAGTATTTTTGAATCCACCTGTGCTTGAACCTTTTGGTAATTATTAGATTTACAAATTTGCAAACCCTTTTGTAGGGCTATAATTTCTGCTTGCAAGGCAGAAGATGCTATATCCCTTGATGTGAACGCTTTCAGTACCTCTCATTCCGCATTTCTTATTAAACCTCCTCCACCAGCTTCTCCCATTTCTCTTTTAAAGCTTCCATCAGTATTTAGTGTTAGACTGCCCTGCTCATGTTTATTCCAGTTAACTATTTTAATAATTGGCATTTTTCTTGCTATTTTAATAATTTTTTTATATTTTTTTGATTTTCAAAGGTTATAACATTTGAAAATATGATAATTTTTAATATTTTTTGAAATGTGAATACCATGTATAATTATATTAATCTTACTGATTATATATCAAATAAATTCAATATAAACAATTTTAATGATAGATATTATAATAATGATCAAATATTAAATAATAAACTATTAATAAAAATATAAATTTTAATTAAACTATATTTACATGACGCAAAATGTTTCAAAATCAAATCAAAATATATTACTAATTAATAATTTTTAATTTTAAATTTTTCCTTCTTTTTATGAGCTTATATTTTTTTTATTTAAAATCAATTATTTAAATAATGTTTGCCTCGCTCGAAATTTATTTTGTAATTAATTTTTGTAAAAAATTAAACTATAAATAATTAAATTAAATATTTAAAATTATAATAAATAGTCATAAAAATGATATTTATTATTCAATAAGTATATATAGATATTAAATAGTTTATGTATTTAGGGGTTCGTAGTTTATAAGCTTTTTGATTTAAGTAAGCGGGCATTTAATGGTCTATATGCTTTATTTAAAAAATGAAATAACAAAAATTTATTTTTTTTTATTTTTTCTCATATTTTAAAGGTTATATCCTTTGAAAATATAATAATTTTTAAATTTTTTTCAAGAGTAAATACAATATTTATTTATAATAATCATAATAATTATATATAATATAAATTTGATATAAATAATTTTATTGAGAGATATTTTAATAATTCTCAAAAAATAAATTAAAATCTATAATGAATAAGATTAATATTACTTAAAATATAATATGAAAACCAAAAATGATTCAAAAGCTAATGAAAATGTATTACTAAATAATAATTATTTGTTTTAAATTTTTTTTATTTCAAAAAGTTTATCTATATTTTATTGATTAAAAATAATTTATATAAATTATATCTATCTAACTCATAATTTATTTTGAAATTAATATTTATAAAGAAATAAAAAAATAACTAATTAAAATTAATATTTTAAATAATAATGAAAACAATAATATTGAGATTTATTATTTATTATTTAGGGTATACTGGTATAATTTAAATTAGATCTCTCTCACTGATAATTTAATTTGTAATTAATATTTCTATAAAAATAAACTGATAAATAATTAAAATAAAAATTAAAAATTATACTGAATACAAATTTAAATGATATTTATGATTTATTATTAATGTATACTAGTTTAATTGTTTAAGTATTTAGATGTTTTGTCATTTAAGAGTTTAGTGATTTATATTTTTTGGCACTTAGTGGTTTATAGGTATTATTTAAACAATAAAATAACAAAAAAAAATGTTGTAATTTTTTCTCATTTTCATGGGTTATAACCTTTGAAAATATAATAATATTTAAAATTTTTGAAATGTGAATACAATCTTTAGTTATATTAATATTAATAATTATATATCATATAAATTCAATACAAACAATTATATTGATAGATATATTAATAAAGATCAAAAATTAAATTAATAAACTATTAATAATAAGATAGAGATTAATTAATAAACTATTGATAGATATTATAGTAATCTTTTATTATATAGATTATATAGGTTTAATGCTTTCAGTATTTAGGGAGTTTTTAGGTTTAATAGTCTATAGATTTAAATGTTTAGGTATTTAGTTGTATATATGTTTTATTTTTATAATAAAATTATAAAAAAAATTATTTTTGTGATTTTTTATCATTTTTGAAGGTTATACCCTTTGAAAATATATTAATTTTTAAATTTTTTTTCAAAAGTAAATATAATATTTAGTTATAATAATCTTAATAATTATAAACATTAAAATTCAAGATTAGTAAATTTATTAATAGACATTATAAAAATGATCAAAAAATAAATTAATAAACTATTATTAATAAGAGTGATAGCAATTAAAATATAATTTCAAAATTTATATATAATGATTCAAAATCAAAGTAAAATATATTACTAAATAATAATTTTTTGTTTTTAAATTTTTACTTCTTTTTATAAGCTTATATATTTTTTTTGATTAAAAATAAATTATTAAAATTATATTTGTCTCACTCATTATTTATTTTGTAATTTAAATTTCTATAAAAAATAAACTAATAATTATTTAAAATGAATATTTAAAATTATAAAGAATACAAATTAAAATGAAATTTGTGATTTATTATAAATGGTATACCGGTTTATTGTTTTGATTATTTATGAGTTTTGTTGTTTAGGCATTTAGCAAATTATGTTTTTAGGCATTTTGTGGTTTATAGGTTTTATTTAAATAAAAAAAATTAAAAATTTTTTTTTTACATTTTTTCGGATTTTCAGAGGTTATAACATTTGAAAATAAGATAATTTTTAAAATTTTTTGAAATGTGAATACCATGTATAATTATCTTAATCTTCCTGATTATATATCATATAAATTAAATATAAACAATTTTAAAGATAGATATTATAATAATGATCAAAAATTAAATTAATAAGCTATTAATAAAAATATAAATTTTAATTAAAAGAAATTTACATGATTCAAAATAAAATCAAAATATATTACTAAATAATAATATTTAATTTTTAAATTTTTCCTTCTATTTATAAGCTATTATTTTTTTTACTAAAAATCAATTATTTAAATAATGTTTGTCTGGCTCGAAATTTATTTCGTACTTAATTTTTGTAAAAAATTAAACTATTAATAATTAAAGTGAATACAATATTAATTTATAATAATAATAATAATTAAATATAATATAAATTCTATATAATCAATTTTATTAATAGATATTCTAATAAATAAAAAAAATAAATTAAAAATATATAATGATTTAGATTCATATTACTTAAAATATAATATGAAAACCTAAAATGATTCAATAGCAAAGGAAAATGTATTACCAAATAATAATTATTTGTTTTGAAATTTTTTTTTTCTTTTAAAAAGTTTATCTATATTTTTTTGATGAAAAATTATTTATATAAATTATATCTATCTAACTCATAATTTATTTTGTAATTAATATTTATATAAAAATAAACAAATAAATAATTAAAATGAATATTTTAAATTATAATGAAAACAATAATATTGAGATTTATTATTTATTATTTAGGTTATACTGGTTTAATTTAAAATAGATCTGTCTCACTGTTAATTTAATTTGTAATTAATATTTCTATAAAAATAAACTGATAAATAATTAAGATAAAAATTAAAAATTATACTGGATACAAATTTAAATGATATTTATGATTTATTATTAATGTATACTAGTTTAATGGTTTAAGTATTTAGAGGTTTTTTTAATTTAGGAGTTTAGTGTTTTATGTTTTTAGGGACTTAGTGGTTTATAGGTATTATTTAAATAATAAAATAACAAAAAAAAATTTTGCAATTTTTTATCATTTTGATAGGTTATAACCTTTGAAAATATAATAATATTTAAAATTTTTTGAAATGTGAATATAATATTTAGTTATAATAATATTAATAATTATATATCATATAAATTCAATATAAACAATTTTATTGATTGATATATCCATAATGATCAAATATTAAATTAATAAACTATAAATAATAAGATAGATATTAATTAATAAACTATCGATAGATATTATAATTATCATTTATTATTTAGATTATATAGCTTTAATGCTTTATGTATTTAGGGGGTTTTGGGGTTTAGAAGTCTATAGATTTAAAGGTTTAGGTATGTAGTGGTTTATATGTTTTATTTAAAAAATAAAATTATAAAAAAATTATTTTTGTGATTTTTTATCATTTTTAAAAGTTATAACCTTTGAAAATATAATAATTTTTAAATATTTTTTCAATTGTAATTATAATATTTAGCAATAATAATCTTAATAATTATAAAACATTAAAATTCAATATAAGTAATTTTATTGATAGATATTATAAAAATGATCAAAAAAATAAATTAATAAATTATTATGAATATGATTGATAGAAATTAAAATATAATTTCAAAACCTATATACATTGATTCAAAATCAGTGTAAAATATATTACTAAATAATAATTTGTTGTTTTTAATTTTTACTTCTTTTTTAAGGTTATATTTTTTTTGATTAAAAATAAATTATTAAAATTATATTTGTCTCACTCATTATTTATTTTGTAATTAACATTTCTATAAATATAAACTAATAAATAATTAAAATGAATATTTAAAATTATAATGGATACAAATTAAGATGAAATTGGTGATTTATTATAAATGGTATACCGGTTTATTGGTTTGATTATTTAGGAGTTTAGTAATTCTTGTTTTTAGGCATTTTGTGGTTTATTGGTTTTATTAAATAATAAAAATAAAAAAAATATTTTTTTAGATTTTTTCTGATTTTCAAAGGTTATATAACATTTGAAAATAAAATAATTTTTAAAATTTTTTGAAATGTGGATATCTTGTATAATTATATTAATCTTACTGATTATATATCATATAAATTCAATATAAACAATTTTAATAATAGATATTATAATAATGATCAAAAATTAAATTAATAAACTAATAATAAAAATATAAATATTAATTAAAATATATTTAAAAGACACAAAATGATTCAAAATCAAATCAAAATATATTACTAAATAATAATATTTAATTTTTAAATTATTAATTTTTTTATAGGCTCATATTTTTTTTATTAAAAATCAATTATTTAAATAATATTTGTCTCACTCGAAATTTATTTTGTAATTATTTTTGTAAAAAAGTAAACTATGAATAATTAAAATAAATTTTTAAAATTATAATAAATAGACATAAAAATGAGTTTTATATTTCATTAAGTAGTATATAGACGATAAATGATTTATGTATTTAGGTGTTTCGTAGTTTATGAGCTTACTGATTTAAGTAAGCAGGCATTTAATGGTCTATAGGCTTTATTTTAAAAATGAAATAAAAAAAATTATTTTTATTATTTTATATCATATTTTCAAGGTTATAACTCTTTAAAATATGATAATTTATAATTTTTTTTCAAGAGTGAATACAATATTTATTTATAATAATCATAATAATTATATATAATATAAATTCAATATAATCAATTTTATTGATAGATATTCTAATAAATTAAAAAAAATAAATTAAAAATCTATAATGATTTAGATTCATATTACTTAAAATATAATATGAAAACCTAAAATGATTGAATAGCAAATGAAAATGTATTACCAAATAATAATTATTTATTTTGAATTTTTTTTTCTTTTAATAAGTTTATCTATATTTTTTTGATGAAAAATAATTTATATAAATTATATCTATCTAACTCATAATTTATTTTGTAATTAATATTTATATAAAAATAAACAAATAAATAATTAAAATGAATATTTTAAATTATAATGAAAACAATAATACTGAAATTTATTATTTATTATATAGGGTATACTGGTTTAATTTAAATTAGATCTCTATCACTGATAATTTAATTTGTAATTAATATTTCTATAAAAATAAACTAATAAATAATTAAAATAAATATTAAAAATTATACTGAATACAAATTTAAATGATATTTATGATTTATTATTAATGTATACCATTTTAATGGTTTATGTATTTTGAGGTTTTATCGTTTAGGAGTTTAATGAATTATATTTTTAGGCACTTAGTGGTTTATAGGTATTATTTAAACAATAAAATAACAAAAAATATTTTTGTAATTTTTTATCATTTTCATAGGTTATAACAATTGAAAATATAATAATATTTAAAATTTTTGAAATGTGAATACGATCTTTAGTTATAGTAATATTAATAATTATATATCATATAAATCCAATATAAACAATTTTATAGATAGATTTATTAATAATGATCAAAAATTCAATTAATAAACTATTAATAATAAGATAGAGATTAATTAATAAACTATTGATAGATATTAAAATTATCATTTTATTATATAGATTATATAGGTTTAATGCTTTAAGTATTTAGGGGTTTTTCGGGTTTAGGAGTATATATATTTAAAGGTTTAGGTATTTAGTGGTTTATAAGTTTTATTTAAATAATAAAATTATCAAAAAATTATTTTTGTGATTTTTTATCATTTTTGAAAGTTATTACCTTTGAAAATATAATAATTTTTAAATATTCTTTCAAATGTAAATATAATCTTTAGCTATAATAATCTTAATAATCATAAAACATTAAAATTCAATATAAGTAATTTTATTGATAGATATTATAAAATGATCAAAAAAATAAATTAATAAATTATTATGAATATGATTGATAGAAATTAAAAAATAATTTTAAAACCTATATACAATGATTCAAAATCAATGTAAAATATATTATTAAATAATAATTTTTTGTTTTTAAATTTTTACTTCTTTTTATAAGGTTATATTTTTTTTGATTAAAAATAAATTATTAAAATTATATTTGTCTCACTCATTATTTATTTTGTGATTAACATTTCTATAAAAATAAACTAATAAATAATTTAAATTTATATTTAAAATTATAATGAATACAAATTAAAATGTGATTTATGATTTATTATAAATTTATACCGGTTTATTGGTTTGATTATTTAGGGGTTTTGTTGCTTAGGGGTTTTGTTGCTTAGGAGTTTAGCAATTTATATTTTTAGGTATTTTTTTGGTTTATAGGTTTTATTTAAATAATAAAAATGAAAAGATTTTTTTAAATTTTTTTTTTGGATTTTCAAAGGTTATAACCTTTGAAAATAAGATAATTTTTAAAATTTTTTTAAATGTGAATACCATGTATTATTATTTTAATCTTACTAATTATATATCATATAAATTAAAAATAAACAATTTTAATGATAGATATTATAATAATGATCATAAATTAAATTAATAAACTATTAATAAAAATCTAAATTTTAATTAAATATATTTACATGACGCAAAATGATTCAAAAAAAAACAAAATATATTACTAAATAATAATATTAAATTTTAAAATTTTTCCTTCTTTTTATAAGCATATATTTTTTTATTAAAAATCAATTATTTAAATAATGTTTGTCTCGCTCGAAATTTATTTCATAATTAATTTTTGTATAAAATTAAACTATAAATAATTAAATTGAATATTTAAAATTATAATAAATAAATAAATATGAGATTTATTATTAATTAAGTAGTATATAGATGTTAAAGGGTTTATGTATTTAGTGGTCTCGGGGTTTATGAGCTTACTGATTTAAGTAAGGAGGCATTATTGGTCTATAAGCTATATTTAAAAAATGAAATAAAAAAAATTATTTTTATTATTTTTTATCATATTTTCAAGGTTATAACCATAGAAAATATGATAAATTTTAAATTTTTTTCAAGAGTGAATACAATATTTATTTATAATAATTATAATAATTATATATAATATAAATTCAATATAAACAATTTTATTGATAGATATTCTAATAATTCTCAAAAAATAAATTAAAAATCTATAATGAATAAGATTCATATTACTTAAAATATAATATGAAAACCTAAAATGATTCAATTACAAAGGAAAATGTATTACTAAATAATAATTATTTGTTTTGATATTTTTTTTATTTTAAAAAGTTTATCTATATTTTTATGATGAAAAATAATTTATATAAATTATATCTATCTAACTCATTATTTACTTTGTAATTAATATTTATATAAAAATAAACAAATAACTAATTAATATGAATATTTTAAATTATAATGAAAACAATAACATTGAGATTTATTATTTCTTATTTAGGGTATACTGGTTTAATTTAAATTAGATCTATCACACTGATAATTTAATTTGTAATTAATATTTCTATAAAAATAAACTGATAAATAATTAAATAAAAATTAAAAATTATACAGAATACAAATTTAAATGATATTTATGATTTATTATTAATGTATACTAGTTTAAATATT
>JAREIK010007296.1:0-24548 GCA_029783825.1 Sapria himalayana | reverse complement strand
ATGAATATTAAAATAATAATAAATTGAAATATAAATTCAATTTATTAAGTAGTTATATAGCGGTTTAATGGTTTATGTAGTTATCGCATTACCGGGTTAGGAGTTTCTAATATAACAGTGTATCCATTTAGTGGTTTATAGGTTTTATTTAAAAAATAAATAAATAAAATTTATTTTTTTATTATTTTTCATTTTTCCAAAGGTTATAACCTTGAAAAATAAAATTTTTAATTTTTTTTCAAAAGTGAATTCAATATTTAGTTATAATAATCATTATATTTAAATATCATTTAAATTCAATAATCTATTTTATTGATAAATATTTAATAATTTCAACAAATAAATTAATAATCATTATTAATAAGATAGATATCAATTAAAATATAATAACAAAAACCAATAATGATTCAGAGAACCATACCAAATATTTTATTATTATAATAATTTTTGATTTTAATTTTTTTTTCTTTTAATAAGTTTATCTATATTTTTTTTTGATCAAAAATAATTCATATAATTATATTTGTCTAACTCATAATTTATTTTTTAATTAATATTTATATAAATTAAACAAATAAATAATTAAAATGAATATTTAAAATTATAATAAAAAAAATAGATTTATTCTTTATTATTTAGGGTATATGGTTTAATTTAAATTATATCCGTCTCACTAATAATTTATTTTGTAATTAATATTCTATAAAAATAAACTTATAATAATAAAATAAAAATATAAAATTATATTGAATAAAAATTAAAATGAGATTGTAGAAATATTATTAATAAGGCCAGTTTAATATTTTAATTATTTAGATGTTTTGTCGTTTAACATTTTAGCAATTTATGTTTTTAGACATTTAGTGGTTTATTGGTTTTGTTTAAACAATGAAATAACAAAAAATTATTTTTGATATTTTTTCACATTTTCAAAGATTATAACCTTTGACAATATAATATTATAAAATTTTTTAAAATTGTGAATACAATATGTAGTAATAATAGAATTATAATTATAATATAAACTAAATATAAATAATTTTTATTGATAGATATGATATCAATTATCAAAAAATAAATTAATATGTTTATTATATTATGATGGATATAAATTAAAAATAATTGCAAAACCTAAATTTATTCAAAATCCAAGAAAATTTATTACTAAATAAAAATTGTGTGTTTTTTATTTTTTGCTTCTTTTAATAAGCTTATATATATATTTTTTGATGATAAATAAATTATTTAAATTATATTTGTATCCACTAATAATTTATTTGTAATTAAATTTTAATAATGATATAAATTATATTTATGGTTGCGAGTTTAAAAATTTAAGTATTTAGGGAGATTTTTTGTTTAAGAGTTTAGATGTTTAAGTGTTTAGTCATTTGGTGGTTCTAAGTTTTATTTAAACAATGATATAGCAAAAAATTATTTTTATTATTTTTTTAATTTTTCAAGATTATCCTTTGAAAATAAATAATTTTAAAATATTTTTCAAATGTAAATATAATATTTATTTATAATAATCTCATAATTATTATTCATTTAATTCAATATAAATAATTATATTTCTAGATATTATAATTATATTCAAAAAATAAATTAATAAACTATTATTAATAAAATTGTTATTATTTAAAAAGTATTTTGTAAAATCTAAATTTATTCAAATCAAAGTAAATTATATACTAAAAAATAATTTTTTTTATGTTTTGCTTTTTTTAAAGTTATATTTTGTTATTAAAAATAAATTATTAAAATTATATTTGTCATATTCATAATTTATTTTGTAATTTATAATTCTATATATAACTTTTAAATATTTAAAATGAATATTTAAAATTAAATGAGAACAAAAAAATTGAGATTTATTATTTAGTATTCAGAATATACTTGTTTAATGATTAAACTTTTAGTTGTTTTCTAGTTTAGGAGTTAAGTTATTTAATTGTTTAGACCTTAGTGATTTATAGTTTTATTTAAAAATTAAAAAACAAAAATTTAATTTTTGATTTTTTTTAATTTTTGAAGGTATTAACCTTTGAAAATATAATAATTTTAATTTTATATAATATAAACTCAATATAAATACTTTTATTGAAACTATTATAATAATGATCAATAAATAAATTAATAATTTGTATTTTAAGAATGATTTAAAGTAAAATAATTGTATAATCTAAAATGATTCAAAATCAAAATAAGATATATTATTAAATAATAATTTTTATTTTTAAAATTGTGCCTCTTTTTATGAGCATTTTTTGATGAAAAATAAATTATTTAAATTATATATGTCGCACTAATAATTTTTTTTGTAATTAATATTTCAATAAATATAAACTGAGAAATAATTAAAATGAATATTTAAAATTATAATGAATACTAATAAAACTGAGATTTATGATTTATTATTTAGACCATACTAATTTAATGTTTTACGCATTTATGTGGTTCAGGGTTTAGGAACTTAGTCATTTTAGTATTTAGTCATTTAGTGGGTTTAGGTTTTATATGAAAAATAAAATAAAAAAAAATTATTTTTGTTATTTTTCCTCATTTTTGAAGGTTATAACCTTTGTAAATATAATAATTTTTAATTGTTTTTTTTGAAAAGTGAATACAATATGAAGTTATAAAAATCATAATAATTATATATAATATACATTCATATAAACTATTTTATTGATATTTATTATAATAATGATCATAAAAAAGAAAAACCAATTTTTAATAAGATAAATATCTTTTAAAATATATTTGCAAAACCTAAAATGACTCAAAATCAAAGTGAAATATTTTACTAAATTAATTTTAAATTTTTAAATTTTTGTATCAATTTATAAGCCTATATATTTTTTTGTTGAAAAATAAATTATTTAAATTATATTTGTTTCACTAATAATTTATTTTTTAATTTATATTTCTATAAAATTAAACTATTAAATAATTAAAATGTATATTTATAATTATAATGAATACTAAAAAAATAAGATTTATTATTTATTATTTAGGGGATAACAATTTAATTGTCTAAGGGTTTTGTGGTTTTGGGGTTAATGAGTTTATTGATTTATATGTTTACACATTTAGGTGTTTATAGGTTTTATTTAATCAATGAAATAACAAAAAATTTATATTTATGGATTTTCATGATTTTCAAAGGTTATAACTTTTGAAAATATAATAATTTTTTTAATAGTTCTAAAATATGAATACAATACTTACTTATAATAATCTTAATAATTATATTTGATGTAAATTCAATATAAAAAATTTTATTAATATATATTATTTTGATGATCAACATATAAATTAATAAACTATTATTAATAAGATAGATATTAAGTAAAATATATTTGCAAAACCCAAAATAATTCATAATCAATGTAAATTATTTTACTAAATAAAATTTTAAATTTTTGAAATTTTGTTTATTTTTATAAGCTTATATTTTATTTCATAAAAAATAATGTAATTAAATTATATATGTTTCACTCATTATTTATTTTGTAATTAATATTTCTATAAAAAAAACTAAAAAATAATTTAAATGAATATTTAAAATTATAATGAATACAAATAAAAATGAGATTTATTATTTATTATTTAGGGTATATAGGTTTAATGGTTTAATGTATATAATTAATCAATATAAGTAATTTTATTGTTAGATATTATAAAATTGATCAAAAAATAAATTAATAAACTTTTCTTAATAAGATTGATAGCAATTAAAATATAATTGCAAAATGTATACATAATGATTCAAATAAGAATTTATGATTACATAATTTAATATTATGTAATTAATAAGAATTTTTTGATGAAATGTATACATAATGTATACATAATGTATACATAATTTTAAAATACATTACTAAATAAGAATTTTTTGTTTTTAAATTTTTATTTCTTTTTATATCCTTATATTTTTTTTGATTAAAAATAAATTATTAAAATTATAGTTGTCTCGCTCATTATTTATTTTGTAATTAATATTTCTATAAAAAATTAACTAATAAAAATTAAAATGAATATTTAATATTATAATGAATACAAATTAAAATGAGATTTATGATTTATTATATGTGGTATACCAGTTTAATGGTTTGATTATTTAGGAGCTTTGTCGTTTAGGAGTTTATCAATTTATGTTTTTAGGTATTTAGTGGTTTATAGGTTTTATTTATATAAAAAAAAATTAAACAATTTTTTTTTAGATTTTTTCTGATTTTCAATTGTTATAACCTTTAAAAATAAAATAATATTTAAAATCTTTTGAAATGTGAATACTATGTATAATTATATTAATCTTCCTAATTATATATCATATAAATTCAAATTAAAATATTTTAATGATATATATTATAATAATGATCAAAAATTAAATTATTAAACTATTATTAATAATATAAATATTAATTAAAATATATTTACATAACACAAAATGATTCAAAATGAAATCAAAATATATTACAAAATAATAATATTTAATTTTTAAATTTGTCCTTATTTTTATAAGCTTATATTATTTTTGATTAAAAATAAAATATTTATAAATATTTGTCTCACTCGAAATTTATTTTGTAATTAATTTTTCTAAATAATTAAACTATAAATAATTAAAATAAATATTTAAAATTATAATAAATGAATTACTGATGAGATTTAATATTTATTAAGTAGTATATAGATGTTAAAATGTTTATCTATTTAGGGGTTTCGAAGTTTATGAGCTTACTAATTTATGTAAGTAAGCATTTAATGGTCTATAGGTTTTATTTAAAAAATAAAATAACTAAAAATTTATTTTTATTATTTTTTCTCATTTTTTACGATTATAACCTTTGAAAATATAATAATTTTTAAATTTTTTTCAAAAGTGAATACAATATTTATTTATAATAATCATAATAATTATATATCATATAAATTCAATATAAATAATTTTATTAATATATATTCTGATAATTATCAAAAAATAAATTAAAAATCTTTTATGAATAAGATTGATATGAATAAAAATATAATATCAAAACCTAAAATGATTCAAAATAAAAGCAAAATATATTACTAAATAAGAATTATTTGTTTTTAAATTTTTATTCTTTTTATAAGGTTATCAATTTTTTGATGAAAAATAATTTTTATAAATTATATTTTCAAATCATAATTTATTTTATAATTAAAACATATATAAAAATAAAAAACTAAACAATCAAAATGAATTTTTTATATTATAATGAAAACAAATAAAAATGAAATTTATTATTTATTATTTAGGGAATACCGATTAAAAGGATTATCTATATAGGCGTATCGGGATTTTGTAGTTTAGTGATTTAATTGCTTATGCATTTAGTGGTGTATCGGTTTTATTAAAACAATAGAATAACAGAGTAAAAATAAGTTTTTTTATTTTTTCAAATTTTCAAAGGTTATAACCTTTGAAAATATAATAATTTTAAAATTTTTTTCAAATGTGAATACAATATTTAGTTATAATAATCATTATATTTATATATCATATAAATTCAATATAAACATTTTTATTCATCAATATTCTAATAATGATGAAAAAATAACTTAATTTTCTATTATTAATAAGATAGATATCAATTAAAATATAATTACAAAACAAAAATGATTCAAAAGAAAAGCAAAATATAATACTATACAATAATTTTTTGTTTGGAATTTTTTTTCTTTTAAAAAGGTTATCCTTAATTTTTTGATGAAATATAATTTATATAAAGTATATTTACGTAACTCATAAATTATTTTGTTATTAATATTTATATAAAAATAAACAAATAAATAATTAAAATTAATATATAAAATTATATTTAAAAAAATGAGATTTATTATTTATTATTTAGGGTATACCGGTCTAATTTAAATTAGATATGTCTTACTAAGAATTCATTTTGTATTTATTATTTCTATAAAAACAAACTGAAAATTAATTAAAATAAAAATTTAAAATTATACTAAATAAAAATTAAAATGATATTTATGATTTATTATTAATGTATACTAGTTTAATGGTTTAAGTATTTAGAGGTTTTGTCTTTTAGGAATTTAGCGATTTAGGTTTTTAGGCATTTAGAGGTTTATAGGTTTTATTTTATCAATAAAATAACAAAATAAAATTTGTAATTTTTTCTCATTTTCATAGGGTATACCATTTGAAAATATAATAATATTTGAAATTTTTTGAAATGTGAATGCAATATTTAGTTATAATAATATTAGTAATTATATATGATATAAATTCAATATAAATAATTTTATTGATAGATATTACAATAATGATCAAAAATTAAATTAATAAACTATTAATAATAAGATAGATATTAATAAAAAAAATTTTACACAACACAAATTGATTCAAAATTAAAGTAAAATTTATTACTAGATAATAATTTTTAATTTTTAAATTTTTAGTTATTTTATAAGCGTATATTTTTTTTCTTAAAAAATAAATTATTTAAATTATGTTTGTCCCACTCATAATTTAATTTTTAATAAATATTTCTATAAAAATAAAATAATTAATAATTAAAATGAATATATAAAACTTTTATAGATAGAAATTAAAAGTAGATTTATTAATTATTATGTATTATATCACAGTTTAATGGTTTATGTATTTATGTATTACGGGGTTTAGGTGTTTACTTATTTAACTGTGTATGCATTTAGTTATCATATCATTATATTTATATATCATATAAATTCAACATAAGAAATTTTTGTGATAAATATTCTAATAATGATCAAAAAATAAATTAATAATCTATTATTAATAAGATAGATATCAATTAATATATAATTACAAAACATAAAATGATTAATAAGAAAGCAAAATATATTAATTTATGATAATTTTTTGTTTTGAAATTTTTTTTTATTTTAAAAAGTTTATCTATATTTTTTTGATTAAAAATAATTTACATAAATTATATTTGTCTAAGTCATAATTTATTTTTTAATTAAAAATAAATTAATTAAAATATATATGTTGCTCTCATAATTTAATTTGCAATAAATATTTTTATAAAAATAAATTAATAAATAATTATAATTAATTTTTAAAATTATAATAAATAGAAATAAAAATTAGATTTATTAATTATTAATTCGTATATAGTGGTTTAATGGTTTATGTATTTAGGGATTATGAGCTATAGAAATTTACTGATTTATCTTTTTATGCATTTAGTGGTTTATAGGTTTTATTAAAAAAATAAAATAATAAAAAATTTATTTTTATTATTTTTTGATATTTTCCAAGGTTATATATCCTTTGAAAATATAATAATTTTTAAATTTGTTTTAAATGTGAATACAATATTTATTTATAATAACATTATATTTATATATCATATAAATTCAATATCAACAATTTTATTGATAAATATTCAAATAATTATTATAAAATAAATTAATAATATATTATTAACAAGATAGATATCAATTAAAATATAATTAGAAAAAATAAAATGATTTAGAAGAAAAGCAAAATATAATACTATATAATAATTTTTTGTTTTGAAAATTTTTTTTCTTTTAATTAGTTTATCAAGAATTTTTTGATGAAAAATAATTTATATAAATTATATTTGTTTAACTCAATTTATTTTGTAATTAATATTTATATATAAAGAACCAAATAAATAATTAAAAATAATATTTAAAATTATAATGAAAAAAAATGAGATTTATTATTTAGGGATACCAGTTTAATTTAAATTAGATCTCTCTCACAAATAATTTATTTTGTTATTTATATTTCTATAAAATAAATTTATAAATAATTAAAATAAAAATTTTAAATTATACGGAATAAAAATTAAAAATGAGATTTATGATTTATCATTAATATATACCAGTTTAATGATTTAAGTATTTATAGGTTTTTCATTAGGAGTTTAGCGATTTATGTTTTTAGATTTTTAGTGGTTTATAGGTTTTATTTAAAAAATAAAATAACAAAAAAAATTTGTATAATTTTTTATCATTTTCATATGTTATAACATTTGAAAATATAATAATATTTAAAATTTTTTGAAATTTTAATATAATATTTTGTTATAATAATATTAATAATAATATGTCATATAAATTCAATATAAATAATTTTATTGATAGATATTATAATAATGATCAAAAATTAAATTTATAAACTATAAATATTAAGATAGATATTAATTAAAAAATATTTACAAAACCCAAATGAATTCAAAATTAAAGTAACTTATATTACTTGATAATAATTTTTAATTTTAAATTTATACTTATTTTATAAGCGTATATTTTTATTAAATAAATAATATATTATTTAAATTATATTTGTCCCACTAATAATTTATTTTATAATAAATATTTCTAAATAAATACAATAATAAATAATTAAAATGAATATTTAAAAATATAATAAATAGCAATAAAAATAGATTTATTAATTATTATGTAGTATTTAGCGGTTTAATGGTTTTTGTATTTAGGCATTACGGGGTTTAGGAGTTTAGTGATTTATCTTTATATGCATTTAGTAGGGCTGCTCACGGGACTCGAGATTCGCGACCCAAACCAAAGTCTTGTCACGAAAGAATTGGGGCTGAGAAAAATCTGTTGACTTTGACTTTTCCCATCCTGTTCTGTAACATATTTTTTGTTTTGGGACGGTTCCGGATCTTAAGCAATATCCATCCCGAGAACCATCCCATCCGAAAAAACAGATATTAGAACCAGGAATATATACATACATACTTACATACATACATATATATATATATAACATGAAGATGCCACCAATTTCGCTACTGCCCAACCAATTCTGACACAACTTTTGCTATTCCGATGAGTTCCAGGCCACCTCATATCATTCCAACCGTGTTTAGTTAGGTCCAGCCCTTGTCCGTCACACTTATGGTTGCCTCTTCCGTGTCCCAGATGCCACAATCCTTTTGGTTTGTTTTTCTGATGAGAATTGAGTGATTAATTATTATTATTATTATGTTTCTCAGTCAGTTTTGTTGAGTATTGGTTGTGGTGTTGTGGTGGTGCCAAATGAGTGGGCAGAATGTGTTATAGTCAGTTTTGTAGAGCTTACTTGTTTGAAATATTTATATGTATTTATGCTTAACATATCATATTAATTAATGGCAATGCAGATGGCACAATCCAGTGCTAAACAAAAAATATAATATACTGAAGATGATCAGATCTCAAATGATCAAAATACTGGTAAATCCAATCATCATCCTTTCATGAACCTTCCAATTGTTACGGCAGGTACTTCAATTCCAACTGTAAAAGAAAGTCAAGGTACATCTGAACCTCAAGCTCATAAAAAGTTTAAGTCTGTTGTTTGGGAAACTTATGAGATATTAGTTGATTTAAAGGGAAATGAAAATGGTAGGGCAACTTGTATATGATGTATGAAAGAATATTTGGCATAAAGTGATCAAGGTACTTCGGGTTTATGAAAATGCTAGAGAGAGACTTGTCAGAAATTTCCACACAAAAAAGAAATAATAGAAGCTCACAAAGGTAAAGACAAGTCACAATCTTTGTTGAGTTTCACTATAGGTACTAGTTCAGAGAATAACAAATTAACTTGTTGGCAATTTGATCAACAACTAGTTAGGGAGGCTTTGGTTAAAATGATCATAAAAGATGAATTTCCTTTTTGTTTTGTTGAGAGGGATGAGTTTAAGGAGTTTTGTGAAGTTAGTGTGCCTAAATTTAAAATTTCATCTAGTCATTCTATACTGAGGGATTATTTTTCTTTGTTTGTGAAGGAAAACAAGAAATTATTTGATAGCATATCATCTCATTGTTGTAAAGTTGCATTGACTACCGACACTTGGACTACCATTTAAATTTGTCTTATATATGTTTGACTGCTCATTTCATTGATTCTCAATGGAATGTGCATAAAAGGCTTTTGAACTTTTGTGTAATTAAAATTCATTCTGGAGTTAATATAAGAAATGTATTGAGTTTTGCATGAATGAAAGGATTTTGAGAAAGTTGATGTGCATTACTGTTGATAATGCATCAAATAATGATGTTGCAATTGAACAATTGAAAAAAAGCTTGTAAAGAAAAGTGTTATATCTTTGAGAAGCGAGCATTTTCATATGAGATGTTGTGCTCATATCCTAAACTTAATTTTCAGAGATGGCATTGTAGTAGTTGAGGGTGCTATTTAAAAAATTAGAGGTGTGGTGAAATATATGAGGAGCAGTTCTAAAAGATTAGATATGTTTAAATTATGTGTTGAAGAAGCAAACTTGACATATGGATCTTCATTGCAATTAGATTGTCCTACAAGATGTAATTCAACTTATTTGATGCTACAAACTAATATAAAATATCAAAAAGAATTTGATAAGTTGGAGGACAAAGACAAAAGGTTTTTGAAAAAGTTTGGTACAAATGTTCGAACTGAGAGAGACAAAACAAATGCCAAAATTTTGGCTCATTTCTTGAAAACTTTTTATGAGGTAACTTGTAAATTTTTTGGCTCATAATATTCTACCTCTAGTGTTTATTTTTCTGAGATTATTCTAATTTTGAAAAAAATTGAGCTATGTGAAAATAGTAGAGATACAATGGTGTCTGAAATGGGTATGAAAAATGAGGCATAAATTCAACAAATATTTGGGTTCTCTTCAGTCAACAAATATTATGCTTTTTGTAGAAGTAGTGTTGGATCCTAGATATAAGCTCAAATATCTCAAGGTTAAGTACACTTAGCATTATGGAGAGGAATTGGCTAAAAATTTGGTGAAAAAGTTTATAAATGCTTTAAATGAGATGATGGATGATTATAAAGATTTAAATGAAGATGAATCAAAAGAAGATGATTTCTCTTCTACTGTGTTGAAGAAAAATGATGATTTCTTTGATGGTAGTGATACTTATGATGATAATTTTTTTGTTGAATAGGAGAAAGAACAAGAAGTTGCAGCTTTGGAAGAGTTGGATAGGTATTTGGAGGACAAACTTGAAAAAAATAGAATTGATTTTGATTTTCTAAACTGGTGGAATGTAAATGAGGTTAGGTATCCTTCTTTGGATAATATAGCAAGGGATGTATTTGCTATCCAAGCATCTACCGTGGCCTATGAATCTACATTTAGCACTGGTGGGAGAACTTTAGATAAATTTAGGAGTTCTTTAACACCTATTACAACTGAAGTTCTCATATGTCTATAAGTTTGGTTGAGAAGCTCATACAAACCTATTGAAATTGTAGAATTAGTTCAATACCTTGATGATAATGAATCATGTTAGTATACAATATTTAGTAATAATAATTATTATAACAATATATAATATAAACTAAATATCAACAATTTTATTGATAGATATTATAATAAAGATCAATAAATAAATTAATAAACTTGTATTTATAAGAATGATATAAATTAAAATATAATTGTAAAATCTAAAATGATTCATGATCAAAATAAGATATATTACTAAATAATAATTTTTTATTTTTAAAAGTTTTCCTATTTTCATGAGCATTTTTTTATAAAAATAAATTATTTAAATTATATATGTTGCACTAATAATTTATTTTGTAATTAATATTTCTATAAAAATAAACTGATATATAATTTATATATGTCGCACTAATGAATTTTTAAAATTATAATGAATACTAATAAAACTGAGATTTATGATTTATTATTTAGACTATACTAATTTTAAAGTTTTAAGTATTTATGAGCTTCGGGGTTTAGGAGTTTAGTCATTTTAGTATTTAGTCATTTAGTGGTTAAAGGTTTTATATAAAAAATATAATAACAAAAAATTTATTTTTGTTATTTTTTCTCATTTTTGAAGGTTATAACCTTTGAAAATATAATAATTTTTAAATTTTTTTTTGAAAAGTGAATACAATATGAATCTATAATAATCTTAATAATTATATATCATATAAATTCAATATAAACTAATATATAGATATTTATCATAATAATGATCATAAAAAAGTAATAACCAATTATTAATAAGATAAATATTGTTTAAAATTTATTTGCAAAACCTAAAATGACTCAAAATCAAATTGAAATATTTTAGTTAATATTAATTTTAAATTTTTAAATTTTCGTATCCATTTATATGCCTATATATTTTTTGATGAAAAATAAATTATTTAAATTATATTTGTCTCACTAATATTTTATTTTTTAATTTATATTTCTATATTATTTAACAAATAAATAATTAAAATGTATATTTAAAATTATAATGAATACTAATAAAAATGAGATTTATGATTTATTATTTAGGGTATAACTATTTAATTGTTTAAGTTTTTTGTTGTTTTCGGGTTAAGGAGTTTAATAATTTATATGTTTACACATTTTCGTGTTTATAGGTTTTATTTAATCAATGAAATAACAAAAAATTTATTTTTATGAATTTTCGTGATTTTCAAAGGTTATAACCTTTAAAAATATAATAATTTTTTAATAGTTCTAAAATATGAATACAATACTTAGTTATAATAATCTTAATAATTATATTTGTTGTTGATTCCATATAAAAAAATGTATTAATATATATTATAAAAATGATCAAAAAATAAATTAATAAACTATTATTAATAAGATAGATATTAATTAAAATATATTTGCAGAAACCAAAATAATTCAAAATCAAAGTAAATTATATTACTAAATAAAATTTTAAATTTTTGAAATTTTGTTTATTTTTATAAGCTTATTTTTTTTCATAAAAAATAATTTATTTAAATTATATCTGTCTCACTCATTATTTATTTTGTAATTAATATTTCTATAAAAATAAACTAAAAAATAATTAAAATAAATATTTAAAATTATAATGAATACAAATAAAAATGAGATTTATTATTTATTATTTAGGTTATATAGGTTTAATAGTTTAAGTATTTAGGGGGTTTTGGGTCTTAGGAGTCTAGAGATTTAAATGTTTAGGCATTTAGTGGTTTATAAGTTTTGTTTAAATAATAAAATAATAAAAAATTATTTTTGTGATTTTTTATCATTTTTGAAGGTTATAAGCTTTGAAAATATAATAATTTTTAAATTTTTTTTCAGATATAAATATAATATTTAGTTATAATAACTTAATAATTATAAGACATTTTAATTGAATATAAGTAATTTTATTGTTCGATATTATACAAATGATCAAATAATAAATTAATAAACTATTATTAATAGATCGATCGCAATTAAAATATAATTGCAAAACCTATATATAATGATTCAAAATCAAAGTAAAATATATTACTAAATAATAATTTTTGATTTTAAATTTTCACTTCTTTATATAAGCTTATTTTTTTGATAAAAATAAATTATTAAAATTATATTTGTCTCACTCATTATTTATTTTGTGATTGATATTTCTATAAAAAATAAACTAATATATAATAAAAATGAATATTTAGAATTATAATGAATACAAATTAAAATGAGATTTATGATTTATTATATATGCTATACGGGTATAATGGTTTGATTATTTAGGAGTTTTGTCGTTTAGGAGTTTAGCAATTTATGTTTTTAGGAATTTAGAGGTTTATAGGTTTTATTTATATAATAAAAATTTAAAATTATTTTCTTGATTTTTTTGATTTTCAAAAGTTATAATCTTTGAAAATAAAATAATTTTTAAAATTTTTTGAAATGTGAATACAATGTATAATTATATTAATCTTACTAATTATATATCATATAAATTCAATATAAATAATTTTAATGATAGATATTCTAATAATGATCAAAAAATAAATTACTTATTTATTATTAATAAGATAGATATCAATTATAATATAATTACAAAACCTAAAATGATTCAGAAGCAAAGCAAAATATAATACTATATAATAATTTTTTGTTTTGAAATTTTTTTTTGCTTTTAAAAAGTTTATCTATATTATTTTGATGAATAATATTTTATATAAATAATATTTGTGTAACTCATAATTTATTTTGTAATTAATATTTATATAAAAATAAACAAATAAATAATTAAATTTGAATATTTAAAATTAAAATGAAAAAAAATGAGATTTATTCTTTATTATTAAGGATATACCGGTTTAATTTAAATTAGAGATGTCTCACTAATAATTTATTTTGTAATTAATATTTCTATAAGAATAAACTGATAAATAATTAAAATAAAAATTAAAATTATACTGAATAATTAAAATAATTTATTTTGTTTCTCTTTCAACTCTAGAATGATTGCTAAAGCTCTAACCAAAATAATAAGAACTTTTACTTTATCTCTATTATGTCTCAACATATTTGATGTTGAATCACTCGGCTATCAAAGGCAATTTGACTAATGTACGCTAACAAACTAAACCAAAGTTGTACACCTATGTGTTGAAATAGCTAGTTGTTGAGGATGCTATTTATATTGATTATTGTAATTTCTTCTAAAAAATCTCTCATGCACACACTCAAAGCAATTTTTTTAAACATAGTTCACCTCTAAAAAAATAACCACCTTGTAGCCTATTAGAACAAACTAGCCCCTGGGTGGTTTGAGCAGGGCAAGAAGTATGGGCTCTCTTTCAATCAAAAATCAAAAAATTTATTTTATTGGCATGTCTAAGCCTTTTTTTTATATCCTCATGGATATGAAAAGTATCATTTCTTTCTTTTTATATTAAATGAGTTATGTATACAAGCTCACAATACCCAAAAGGTGTAAATGAATCATATTCAAATGTATAAAAGGTTTTAATCATTGCTCAAAATATTAGTCTTGCATATTGACACTTGAGGTCACAAATCAAAGGAAAAAGGCCATAGTGATATTTCCAATCCCAAGAATTTTAGCTATAGAAAGTTATAAAGAGTAGTACTCGAGCTTTAACTATTTCTAGGGTCATGACTTTTGCTCTTGAGGAATGTCCAAAGTTACAATCATTCCTAGTGCAATGACTTTGCAATATAAATATAAAATGCACAAGCTATGGTCATATCCAATACTGTGACCCAGTATTATAGTGATTAAATATGTATTCAAGATCATTCTTAGTGCAATAACAATATGTTCAATAGAGAGACACAAGTTATGACATATTCTTATCGATATGATTTTGTGTTATAGAGACAAAATATACAATCATGACCATTGCTAATGCTACAATAATCTAAATCAAGAAAGAGACTGAATCCATAACTCACCCCTTGAGTCATGACTTTGTGTTACATATACAAAAAGATAAATCTGTGACATTCCTAAAAGTTGTGAATTTCAATTTAAATTTAACACTTAGTCATTTGAATATAAAAGTGCAAAACATGAGATTTAGGATTTAGGGTTTATGGATTAGGGTTATAGTTTATGGTTTAAGGTTTAGGATTTAAAGTTTAGGGTTTATGGTTTTTTTTTGTTTTTTTTGGAAAATACACACTTTATTTATCATTTAGGCACACAACTTACAATAGACTAAAAAGCTGACTAATTTAGGCCAGCCCACCAAATCCTATGCACCTTAATGATTCTATGCATAAAATACATAAAAAAACATAAAGCCTAATAATTCCAAGCGTACGAATACAACTAAAATCACCTGGCATTCCCGGACTTCATAGTTGGCATTTAGTCATTATGCGCTCTGCGTCCTTTCCATTCGGATTTGTCCAAGCCTTTTGGAGGAACATGAATGATGCACCATATTAAAACTATGCAAATATAAGATTGTGCATGTGTGTGACATGCAGCATCAAGCATTTGCCTATGTCATTGCTATGCAATAGAATACATGTAAAACTAAATACCCATAAACCACAAGTCCATATCTACGGCACTTTGTCAATTAATTCTCACCTCTGAATTCCATATTCTTTTGCTCTAATGATCCTCAAAAAAGTATCTCTTGGGTTAGAATGCTTCCTCCTCGAGCTCCAACAAGTGGCTGTATGTTGCACCGACAAAATATCAAAAAATATGCATGCATCGGTGTGCATGTGTAATGAGGTCCATCTCATAGTCTAATTATCTACACGTACAACCAAGCTAGAATAAAAGTAAAATTACAAATTGCTATAAAGATCGGTCTTTTGCTCCCAGAAGTGTAGCATCGCCTAATGTGTATTTACAAAATGCAAAATAGGCCCCACTTAGAGATACTCATGGGTCTAGTTGCCCTCATTGCATGCTACATAGAGAACAGACAAGATTGTGTGCGTGAGTATGTCATGATCCGTCTCTACAAGTACATGGTGATACAAATCCAAAATACAAATAAGACTACAAACATTAACTACAAGTTTGAATCTTTCGCTCCCGTGTGGCTGGTCTGGACTCCATTGCTTACTGGCCCTGCTTGGTGATGATTCGGATTTTGCCAGCTCTCCAATTAATAATGGATTACCTGCTACTCCTGTTGGGCGACGGTTGGGTGGCCCTCTATGCTGCCTGATAGAGCTAGTGGGACCCACTCCTAGCTACTCTGGGTTTACTCCGGACCACTTTGCTCGGTCTCATCAGTTTTCTGAATGTTATCATCCCAGCTTGATAGTGGGGCCCTCTACAAGCTGGTGGCCCATACCTCTGGTTACTTCCAGGACTTGCTAGCCCCTCTAAATGCGACACCAAAATCGACAAGAATATGTGCACGCGTGTATTGTGGTCTGTCGCTATGTGTGTGTGGTGCAGAAGTATCAGGGTTTAGAAGTTTAGTAATTTAAGTATTTAGGTATTTTGTGGATTATCGGTTTTATTTTAATAATTAAATAACAAAAAAATTATTTTTATGATATTTTCTCAGTTTCAAGGTTATAACCATTGAAAATATTATAATATTTAATTTTTTTTCAAATGTTAATACAATATTTAATTATAATAATCATAAAAATTAAATATCAGGTAAATTTAATATAAATAATTTTATTGATCGATATTATAAAACTGATCATAAAATAGATTAATAAACTATTATTAAAATGATAGATATTAAGTAAAATATATTTGCAAAACCTAAAACGATTCAAAATCAAAGTAAAATATATTACTAAATAATAATTTTTTATTTTTAAATTTTTGATTCTTTTTATAAGCTTATACATTTTTTTGATGAAGATAAATTATTTAAATTATATTTGTCTCATTCATAATTTTATTTTGCAATTAATATTTCTATAAAAATAAACTAATAAATAATTAAAATAAATATTGAAATTATAATGAATACAAATAAAAATGAGATTTATGATTAATTATTTAGGGTATACCAGTTTAATGGTTTAAGTATTAAGGAGTTTAGGAGTTTAGTGATTTAAGTGTTTAGGCATTTAGTAGTTTATATGTTTTATTTAAATAATGAAATAATAAAAAAAATATTTTTCAAATTTTTTATCAATTTTGAAGGTTATAACCTTTATAAATATAATAATTTTTAATTTTTTTTCAAATGTGAATACAATATTTAGTTATAATAAACTTAATAATTATATATCATGTAAATTAAAAATAAACAATTTTATTGATAGATATTAATAAACTAAATATAAATATAAATATAATAATGATCAAAAAATAAATTAATAAACTATTATTTATTGATAGATATTTATATATTATTTATAAATACTTAAACCTTAAAAGATGGTTTAAAAGTTTAAGTATTTAAGGGTTTTGGGGTTTAAGAGTTTAATGATTTAAGCGTTTAGGCATTTAGTAGTTTATAGGTTTTATATAAACAATAAAATAACAAATAATTTATTTTTGGATTTTATCTCATTTTCAAAGATGATAACCTTTAAAAATATAATAATTTTTAAATTATTTTCAAATGTAAATATAATATTTATTTATAATAATCTTAATAATTATATATCATGCAAATTCAATATAAATAATTTTATTGATAAATATTCTAATAATGATCAAAAAATATACTAATAATCTATTATTAATAAGATAGATATCAATTAAAATATAATTACAAAACCTAAAATGATTCAGAAGAAAAGCAAAATATATTACTATATAATATTTTTTTGTTTTAAATTTTTTTTTCTTTTAAAAAGTTTATCAATAATTTTTTTATGAAAAATAATTTATATAAATTATATTTGTCCAACTCAATTTATTTTATAATTAATATTTATATATAAATAAACAAATAAATAATTAAAATGAATATTTAAAATTATAATGAAAAAAAATGAGATTTATAATTTATTATTTAGGGATACCAGTTTAATTTAAATTAGATCTGTCTCACTAATAATTTATTTTGTAATTAATATTTCTATAAAATAAATTGATAAATAATTAAAATAAAAATTTAAAATTATCCGGAATAAAAATTAAAATGAGATTTATGATTTATTATTAATGTTTACCAGTTTAATGATTTAAGTATTTAGAAGTTTTGTCATTATGAGTTTAGCGATTTATGTTTTTAGGCTTTTAGTGGTTTATAGTTTTATTTAAAAAAATAAAATAACAAAAAATATATTTTTATTATTTTTTGATATTTTTAAATGTTATAACCTTTACAATATAATAATTTTTAAATTTTTTTGAAAAGTGAATACAATATTTAGTTATAATAATCATTATATTTATATATCATATAAATTAAATCTAAACATTTTTATTGATAAATATTCTAATAATGATCAAAAAATAAATTAATAATATATTATTAATAAGATAGATTTCATTTAAAAAAAAGATAGATATCAATTAAAATATAATTATAAAACCTAAAGTGATTCAGAAGCTAATTAAAATATATTATTATATAATATTTTTTTTGTTTAGAATTTTTTTTTATTTTAAAAAGTTTTTCAATAATTTTTTGATGAAAAATAATATATATAAATTATATTTGTCTAACTCAATTTATTTTGTAATTTATACTTATATATAAATAAACAAATAAATATTTAAAATAAATATTAAAATTAAAATGAAAAAAAAATAAGATTTATTATTTATTATTTAGGGATACCGGGTTAATTGAAATTAGATATGTCTCACTAATAATTTATTTTGTAATTAATATTTATATAAAAATAAACTGATAAATAATTAAAATAAAAATTTAAAATTATACTGAATAAAAATTAAAATGAGATTTAAGATTTAATATTAATGTATACCAGTTTAATGGTTTAAGTATTTAGAGGTTTTGTCGATAAGAGTTTAGTGATTTATGTTTTTAGGCTTTTAGTCGTTTATAGGTTTTATATAAAAAAATAAAATAACAATAAAAAATTCTATAATTTGTTATCATTTCCATAGGGTATAACCTTAAAAAATATTATAATATTTACAATTTTTTGAAATTTGAATACAATCTTTAGTTATAATAATATTAATAATTATATATCATATAAATTCAATATAAACAATTTTATTGAAAGATAATATAATAATGATCAAAAATTAAATTAATAAACTATTAATAAAAAGATAGATATTAATTAAAAAATATTTATAAAACCCAAATTGTTCCAAAATTAAAATAAAATATATTACTCGATAATAATTTTTAAATTTTTACTTCTTTTATAATCGTATATTTTTTTATTAAAAATATATTAATTAAATTATATTTGTCGCACTCATACTTTATTTTGTAATAAATATTTCTTTAAAAATAAAGTAATAAATAATTAACATGAATATTTAAAATTATAATAAATAGAAATAAAAATTAGATTTATTAACTATTAAGTGTATATAAAAGATTAATGGTTTATGTATTTAGGCATTATGGGGTTTAGGAGTTTACTGATTTAACTGTGTATGTATTTAGTGGTTTATAGTTTTTATTTAAGAAAAAAAATAAAAAAAAAATTTATTATTTTTTGATATTTTCAAAGGTTAACCTTTGAAAATTTAATAATTTTTAAATTTTTTTCCAAAGTGAATAAATATTTATTTATAATAATCATAATAATTATATATCATATAAATTCAATATAAATAATTTTATTGATAGATATTCTAATAATTATCAAAAAATAAATTAAAAATCTATTATGAATAAAATTTATATTACTTAAAATATAATATCAAAACCTAAAATGTTTCAAAAGTAAAGCAAAATATATTACTTAATAATAATTATTTGTTTTAAAATTTTTATTCTTTTTATAAGCTTATATATTTTTTGATGAAAAATAATTTTTATAAATTATATTCTTAACTCATAATTTATTTTATAATTAATACATATATAAAAATAAAAAACTAAACAATCAAAATTAATTTTTTAAATAATAATGAAAACAAATAAAAATGAAATTTATTAATTATTATTTAGGGTATACCGAATTAAAGGATTATCTATATAGGGGTATCGGGATTTTGTAATTTAGTGGTTTAAATGTATAGGTTTTATTTAAACAATAGAATAATAAAGAAAAAATATTTTTTTTAATTTTTAACATTTTCAAAGGTTATAACCTTTGAAAATATAATAATTTTAAAATTTTTTTCAAAATGAATAAAATATTTAGTTATAATAATCATTATATTTATATATCATATAAATTCAATATAAACATTTTTAATGATAAATATTCTAATAATGATGAAAAAATAATTTAATAATCTATTATTAATAAGATAGATATCAATCAAAATAAATTTATAAAACCTAAAATGATTCATAAGCAAAGCAAAATATATTACTATACAATAATTTATTGTTTTGAATTTTTTTTTTCTTTTAAAAAGTTGATATATACTTGTTTGATGAAAAATAATTTATATAATTTATATTTGTATAATTCATAAATTATTTTGTAATTATTATTTATATAAAAATAAACAAATAAATAATTAAAATGAATATTTAAAATTATAATTAAAAAATGAGATTTATTATTTATTATTTAGGATATACCGGTCTAATTTAAATTAGATCTGTCTCACTAATAATTTATTTTGTATTTAATATTTCTATAAAAATAAACTGAACAATAATTAAAATAAAAATTTAAAATTATACTGAATAAAAATTAAAATTAGATTTATGATTTATTATTAATCTATACTAGTTTAATGGAAAAAGTATTTAGAGGTTTTGTCATTTTAGAGTTTAGCAATTTATGATTTTAGGCTTTTAGTTGTTTATAGGTTTTATTTAAAAAATAAAATAACAAAAAAAATTTCTATAATTAGTTATCATTTTCATAGGTTATAACTTTTGAAAATATAATAATATTTACAATTTTTTGAAATGTGAATACAATACTTAGTTATAAAAATAATAATAATTATTTATCATATAAATTCAATAATCAATTTTATTTATATATATTATAATAATGATCAAAATTAAATGTATAAACTATTGATATTAAGATAGATATTAATTAAAAAATAATTATAAAACCCAAATTGATTCAAAATTATGGTAAAATATATTTTTGGATAAGAATTTTTAAATTTTTACTTCTTTTATAAGCATATATATTTTTAAATTATATTTCTCGCACTCATAATTTATTTTGTAATAAATATTTCTATAGAAAATAACCTATTAAATAATTAAAATGAATATTTAAAATTATAATAAATAGAATTAAAAATTAGATTTATTAATTATTAGTAGTATATAGCGGTTTAATGGTTTATGTATTTTGGCATTACAGAATTTAGGAGTTTATTGATTTAATTGTGTATGCATTTAGTGGTTTATAGGTGTTATTTAAAAAAAATATCAAAAAATTTATTTTTTTAAATTTTTGATATTTTCAAAGGTTATAACCATTGAAAATATAATAATTATTAAATTTTTTTAAAAGTGAATACTATATTTAGTTATAATAATCATTATATTTATATATCATATAAATTCAATATAAATATTTTTATTGATAAATATTTTAATAATGATTAAAGAATAAATTAATAATCTATTATTCATAAGATAGATATCAATTTAAATATAATTACAAAACTTAAAATGATTCAGAAATAAAGCAAAATATATTACTATATAATACATTTTTGTTTTGAATTTTTTTTTTAAAAAGTTTATCTATATTTTTTTGATGAAAAATAATTATATAAATTATATTTGTCTAACTCAATTTATTATGTAATTAATAATTATATAAAAATAAACGAATAAATAATTAAAATGAATATTTAAATTATAATGAAAAAAATAATATTGAGATTTATTATTTATTATTTAGGGTATACCGGTTTAAAATGATTATATATTTAGGGTTTTCGAGATTTTGGAGTTATTGATTTAAGTATTTAGGCATTTAGTGGTTTATAGGTTTTGTTTAAACAATGAAATAACAAAAAAATTATTTTTGATATTTTTTCACATATTCAAAGGTTATAACCTTTGACAATATAATAATTTTAAAATTTTTTAAAAATGTGAATACAATATTTAGTAATAATAATCATTATAATTATATATAATATAGACTAAATATAAACAATTTTATTGATAGATATGACCATAGCTTGTGCATTTTATCTTTATATTGCAAAGTCATGCACTAGGAATGATGTAACTTTGGACATTCCTCGAGAGCAAAAGTCATGACCCTAGAAATAGTTAATGCTCGAGTACTAGTCTTTATAACTTTTTCTAGCTAAAATTCTTGGGATTGGAAATATCACTATGGCTTTTTCCTTTGATTTGTGACCTCAAGTGTCAATATGCAAGACTAATATTTTTAGCAATGATTAAAACCTTTTATACATTTGAATATGATTCATTTACACCTTTTTGGGTATTGTGAGCTTGTATACATAACGCATTTAATATAAAAAGAAAGAAATGATACTTTTCATATCCATGAGGATATAATAAAAAGGCTTAGACATGCCATAAAATAAATTTTTGATTCTACAAGGTGGTTATTTTTTTAGAATTGAACTATGTTTTAAAAAAATTGCTTTGAGTGTGTGCATGAGAGATATTTTAGAAGAAATTACCTTGATCAATATAAATAGCATCTTCAACAACTAGCTATTTCAACTCATAGGGGTACAACTTTGTTTTAGTCTGTTAGGGTACATGAGTCAAATTACCTTTGATAGTCCAGTGATTCAACATCAAATATGATGAGACATAATAGAGATAAAGTAAAATCTGCTATTATTTTGGTTAGATTTTAGCAATCTAGAGTTGAGAGGAACAAAATAAATTATTTTAATTATTTAGTTTAATTTTAATTTTTATTTTAATTATTTATCAGTTTATTTTTATAGAAATATTAATTACAAAATAAATTATTAGTGAGACAGATCTAATTTAAATTAAACAGGTATATCCTAAATAATAAATAATAAATCTTATTATTTTTCATTTTAATTTTAATATTCGAAATTTAATTATTTATTTGTTTATTTTTATAAAAATATGTATTACAAAATAAATTATGAGTTACACAAATATAATTTATATAAATTATTTTCATCAAAATAATATAGATAAACTTTTTAAAAGAAAAAAAATTTCAAATGAAAAAATTATTATATAGTAATATAGATTTGCTTTGCATCTGAATCATTTTAGGTATTCTAATTATATTATAATTGATATATATCTTATTAATAATAGATTATTAATTAATTTTTTGATCATTATTAGAATATTTATCTATAAAATAGTTTATATTGAATATATATGAAATTTAAATATAATGAATATTATAACTAAATATTGATTTCACTTTTGAAAAAAATTTAAAAATTATTATATTTTCTAAGGTTATAACATTTGAAAATATCAAAAAATAATAAAAATAATTCTTTTGTTTTTTATTTTTTAAATAAAACTTATATACTACTAGATGCATACACAGCTAAATAAGTAAACTCCTAGACACTATAATTCCTAAATGCAGTAACCATTAAACTGATATATAATACATAATAAATAATAAATCTAATTTTTATTTCTATTTATTATAATTTTAAATATTCATTTTAATTATTTATTAGTTTATTTTTATAGAAATATTTATTACAAAATAAATTATGAGTGCGCAAATATAATTTAAATAATTTATTTTTAATGAAATAATATATATACGCATATAAAAGAAGTAAAAATTTAAAAATGAAAAATTATTATCGAGTATATATTTTACTTTAACTTTGAATCAATTTGGGTTTTGTAAATATTTTTTAATTAATGTCTATTTTATTATTAATAGTTTATTAATTTTATTTGTGATCATATTATAATATCTATCAATAAAATTGTTTATTTTAAATTTATATGATATATATTATTAAAATTATTATAACTATTTATTGTAATCATATTTCAAAAAATTTTAAATATTATATTTTCAAAGGTTATAACCTATGAAAATGACAAAAAATTACAAATTTTTTTTGTTATTTTATTGTTTAAATAAAACCTAAAACCACTAAATGCCTAAAAACATGAACGCTAAACACCTATACTACAAAACCTCTAATTACTTAAACTAATAAATTGTAAACATTAATAATAAATCATAAATCTCATTTTAATTTTTATTCATTATAAT